>JZKD02S0922424.1:0-13909 GCA_000966675.3 Picea glauca | reverse complement strand
AATTGGTACCAATGGCTCACCAGCCTATATGTACAATTACAAATGGGGTTTATATTAGGGACATTACATTCCCCTCCCCCTTGTTTATGCACCATCCTTAGTGAATTATATACACATGTACATACAAAATTTCAAAATTATTCAAAAATATGTAGATACTCTTCCTACATAGCATCCTCGTGATCCCAAGTTACATCCTCAGAACTACACCAGGTCCATTGGATATTTATTATCTCCATGAATCGATTATAGAGATGTTCGATTTTTTGATCCATTATGAAAACCAGTTGCACTCAAAAATCACATTCTAACTCCACCTAAATCACATTCCAATCAATAATATGATTAGCATCAGGTACATACATTTTAAGCGATGATACATGGAAAACATTATGAATACCCAAGGATGCAAGGAATGTAAGTATATATGTGATAGGAACCATCCTCTGTAGGATTTCAAATGGCCCATAGTAGCGTGTTGACAGTTTAGAACAATTTCCCAACTTCAGGGAACTGCATATGGCTTTTACTTTCAACAACACATGGTCACCCACTTTAAACTTTCAGTGGGTTCTACCTTTATCTGCCCATATTTTCTGTCTATCTTGGGAAGCCTTTAAATTACACCTTATCTTTACCATCTTGTCCTCCATTTCATGGAGCATATTTGGCCTAACCACTGCATTGTCTACTAGGTTGTCCCAACTCACTAGTGTGTTTCACTTTCTACCATAAAGTTCCTCAAATGGGATCATATTTCAAAATTATTGATACCCATTGTTGTAAGAAAACTCTACCAAGTGAAGCTAGTCTTCCCATTTTGATGGTTTATCCATCACATACATCCTGAGCATATCTTCAATCACCTGATTTACCCTCTCTATTTATCAATATGTCTCAGGGTGATATGATGTGATAAAGTTCAAATTTGTCCCAAATCCTTTGAATACCCCTTTCCAAAAGTTTCATGTGAACTTGGGATCTCTGTCAAACACAATTGTATTAGGTACACCATGTAGCTTAAGAATTTCTCACATGTATATTTCAACAATGTTGGCTACCTTGTGTGTTGACTTCACTCGAATAAAATGGGAAAATTTAGTAATCTTTTCCACCACTACCATAATAGAATCATGTTTCTTAGTAGTTCTAGGAATATTAGTAATGAAATACACAGTTACAACTTCCCACTTCCACTAAAGAATGGGAAAAGGCTGTAGCAAACCAACTGGATGTTTGTTCTCAACCTCGACCTTTTGACATTCAAGGAATCTAGGAATAAAATAAGCAACCTCCTTTTTCATGCCTTGCCAATAGTATTGTTTTTCGACCGTTGTAATAGTTTTATGGTAGCCTTGGTGTCGAACATAAGGAACTTTATGCATCTCTGAAAATAACAATTTTTTCAAGTCCTAAACATTTGGAACATAAAATCTATGTCTCTACATGAGGATTCCATCCTCTTTAGCTCATAACCTTCCAATTTTTGATGCAACATACCTTGCTGTAAATTCACCTTTATGTCCACATAAGGTTGATTTGATTTGGCAACGTCTAAAAATTTTTCACGCAAATATGATTCATACATGATAATGGTTGTAGCATGTATCTCATACACCCTCCTTCTGAGTGTGTTAGCCACCCTACTCTCATTTCCTTTGACATTCTTGATATCAAAGTCATACTCACTAAGGAATTATAGCCACCCTTTTTTTCTAGCATTTAAACTTGGTTGTCCAAATAGATAATTCATACCACTATGGTCTTTTCTCAGTTCAAATATTTTTCCCTGAATGAGATAGTGTTGCCACATCTTCAAGGCATGCACTATGGCTTCCAATTCTAAGTCATTAGTAGCATAGATTCATTCTCTTTTAACTTTATTGATTTGTATCATATCACATTCCCATTCTGACTAAGGACTCCCCCCATGCCCTTCTTTTCACACATTTGTACATACAATGAAGTCTTCATATGAATAAACAATTCTCAAAATTGGTGCACTTATAAACAAACTTTTCAAGTGCTCAAAACTTCTTATGCAATCAAAATTCCATTCAAATCATAGATCTTTCTTTTGCAAGGATGCAATTGGGTGTGCAACTTTTGAGAAGCCTTCAATAAACATTTGTTAATATCCTGCAAGTCCCATGAAGGACCTCACCTATGTGACATTTCTTGGTATTGACCATTCCTCGATGGATTTTATCTTTTCTAGATCCACGACTATTCCTTACCTGGAAATGATATGACCCAAATAATGAATCTATCATTGGTAAAATAATCACTTGATCAACTTTGCATCCAACTAATACTCCCTCAATACTTGTAGCACCATCCTCAAGTATGTATCATGCTCTTCTTCATACTTTGAGTAAATAAGTATGTCATCCAAATATACAATGAAAAACTTATCTAAGTAATTTTTAAAAACTCCATTCATCAAACACATGAAGACAGTTGGTGCATTTGAAAACCTGAATGGCACCATTGTGAACTCATAATGTTTGTACCTCATTCTAAAGGTAGTCTTAATGATGTCTTCTTCTTTAATTCTCACATGATGATATCTATATCTGATATCAATCTTTGAAAATATATGAAATCTCTATACATATGATCTCAACCACAACCCCAACATTGAATAGGTTCTTGCCTTGGTTTTTTCCCCACTAACTCTATTATTTTGGGCTCCTTTGGAGTTTGTTGTCCTTGCACAGTATTTATAAAATATGGTGGATTTTTTCCTTTAATCTTCCTCTGTTCCACCTTTCTTTTCATCTTGTCTCTCCAAGCCTTTTGGAATTCGATCTTCCCCTTTGTTGATCATAAATACATTTAGTGCACCTTATGGCATCCTCCAATGTCTTTGGGTCATCGTATTGTATATTGTCATTGATAAATGAGGGAATCCCACTTTGTATAATGTCTTGGGGTCATCATATTGTATATTGTATATTGTATTGTATATTCTTTCATACTCATCTATTGTCATACTCCCAAGCTTGAGTTCAAAGAATTCCTTTATTTTATTGTCATAGTATCGCTTGGTTAAGTATTTATTTTGAAAATACCTCTTGAACTCTCTCCAAGTAACCTTATTTTCATCAATGTGTTGCACTTGCATGAACTGGTCCTACCACATTGATGCTTTTCCTTTTAGCTAATAGATGAAAATTATCCCTTCTACCTGCAAAGAGTAATTATTCATCTGGGAGTACTTCCTCATACCCAAAAACTGGGTCTTTTCATCTTCATTCTTCTTTTTCTCACCATCAAAGGTAGGAGGCTTAATATTATTCACTTCTCCCTATAGCTCATTCACCCCAGTCCTTCTCTTATTATTTCTGACAGGAGATGGACTTACGCTACTGCGTGCTTTCCTAAATGAATGATTTGGTGAGTGGTGATGATTCCCTTGAATACTTTTTATTTTTCTTCTCGCATCATGAGACCTACAACTTCTTGACCTACTTGACTATATCTCCTTATCGATTCTCTTTTCTATTATAGCCAAGATTTGCATCAACTTGATATTTAAGTCATCTTTTTTCTCCTTGTATTTCATAATCCTTTCATTATCAACTTTATAGATATGGACATATTTTTGCAGTTTCTTTATGGTTTCTACCAAGTTTATATGCTCCTCCTTGGATTTTGTATCATAAACACCCAAACTAACACACAAATCCCTGAATATATCATAATGGCTACAAGTTCTCTACACATCTTCCATGTTTTTTTACTTTCTACGTCGATTTCATCCTGGTCTAATGGATTTTAATTCTGTAAAATGTGTAGGAAATGAGATTTTTTAGATGAATTCATGTGACAAATTCATGAAAAATATGCACCATTTTGTCAGAATACTTTCTTCTGATTCATTGGATGATTTTAACATCCCAATTATAAACTTATGGGTCAATAATTGGACTCCTTTGTCCAAAAATTTCCCATCAATTGCTCCCTTATGGAATTTTGAGTCTTCCACAGTATATCATGGTCATTCAAAATTCATCCAAATACCCTTTTACTATTTCCTTCTTCCTTCTGAATCCTCTGTGCGTTGGTATTCAACACATACCACTGCATGATGTTAATATTTAACATATACACCGCATATCAATATTATGCATGCACCACAAGTTTTTCTTCACGCAATCCAAACTTTTTAGTCCCCACACCCATGCCTCATTGTTTTTTGTGCATTTCTAGTGTCACACCCCGCAATGTCAAAACTTTAGCATTCACACTTTCACATTCTTATTTTAGGTGCACCATAGTTGTGTTGTAATTTCAAATTCGGTCACTTACCATTCCATTTCTTTTTTTCCTTAAGTACATACTTGGCCCATGCATGCTTAGTGTTGAAACTTGAGCTATAATACCAATTTGTAACGCACCTAACCTTCTAGCTGGGTATCGTGCTTTGATACCAATTTATAAATTACCCAACCTTCTAGTTGGGTACCGCACTATGATACCAATTTGCAATGTACCAAACATTCTACCTCGGTATCGTGCTATGATACATATTTGTAAAGTTACCACACTTACTACTGAGAAATGCTACTCAAAAATATAGTTTGCATATTCTACTCTATAACATTGGTCTACGCAGTAATACTTCAAGTAATGTGCTCGACCCAAAACTGGGTCACACCACACAAACTTTTCTCTTCTGACACAACTTATAACAATGTAAGTAACAAAATACAATTATGTGCATAAGAATAATTAGAACACAACATTATTGTGCATGTACTCCACTATGAACATCTGATCACTACTTCACATGCAACCATTCTAGATTCACATACAAATTCTATTCTTCGTGTGCGTGTGGACTACTTCCCTACACACACAAGAGAATATAATCTCTTGTGCACATGAATTATTTCCCTGTGTGCAAGACCATTATAACCTCACCAAAGAGACTCATGACAATTATTATAAGGTTAAATTAACAATAATAACTAATAACAATTGTCATACTTTGCATGTACAACTAAAATTACTGAATATCAACACCACACTTGCATGTACAAGCAACATTATATACAATAACAACAATTACTTATATGAAACAACAATTAAAATAATTAAACCCATATCAAACATTGATAATTAAGCACACAGTAAATGAGACAATCACATAAAGGACACTTATCTTTTATGAAAATTCACCAAATGCACATAGAGCTCAGACGTTCCTCCAAGCCATAGACTTTGTTGCTTAATACTTTTAGCAACATGTCACCCCTGAGCTCGGGCTTAAACTCCACCAAGGAAAAATGATTCTTAATGCTAGGCTAAGTTCTGATAATCAACATAAGTGTTCATTCCAGGGTTCCCATTGTTGCAATTAGCCTATAGTTTCGCATTCCCCACATGCTTGTCCCACCCCAGGAAGTGTGCCCCTTCTCTTCTCATCACTCCCTCGGCTTCCCCACTTCCCTTCCAGGACTTAAACAATAGGCCAGATAGGAAGTCACAATGCCATGTAACTAATGCCTAGTGCACTAGGGAACAATTTCTAACAAACCTCTCAGCTGGAGAGAATTCTCACGGGCCTGACAACTCACATCTTCATAAAACAATATCTCATCTATAGAGAATTATCATGGGCCTAACAACCTTCCTCTTCGAAAAAAAATATCTCACCTAGAGAGAATGATCACGGGCCTAAAAACTCTCCCTTTGAACACAAACCAGTTGTTCCCCAAAATAGGGTTATACAATAGTAGTGATTTCTAGATCCTCCCTGGAGGAGTGTCAGTCGGGATGATCAACGAATGAGATGAATGATTTTTCTCCCCATAAATACATTAAGGCCAAAAATATATATCACATTCCTTAAAATGGACACTTTTCACCTTTAGAATTAGATTTAGCTACATGGTGACTCGTTCCCATCCCTCAGGAACTTCTTATAAATAATTATCCAAAAATTACATTTTTTAGAAATATTAATAAAATATTCTCTTGGACTTAAGTCCCCCCTTTTCCATTTTCAGTTGAGTTTAGCGCCCCGTCTCGTTTCGTCTGATCTATCTGCACATAACGATGTGATATTATTAATAAATTGAGTGTGATCACATTTTACAAGGATAGGCGCACTGACTTATTTTCATCTTGACTCACCATCCCCATAACAACACAGGCTCTCTAACCTCAAATACACACACACACACACACACACACACACACACACACACACACACACACACACACACACACACACACATATATATACATATATATAACGTAGTTCGATGTGCACTTGAAGGTAATCCCCGTACACTTACTCAAGTGTGTGCAACACTATGAAATGTGTGCACCCTTCCTTTGATGTGAAACCACACACACTTACCGAGGTGCATGCAATACTATGAAATGTGAACACCCTTTATTTGATAACAATCCTTGTGCAGTACTCATGTGCACGCAAAACCAAAACTTAGTGCCTATGGCTCACCATCTTGAATGTACATCTACATTTACAATTTGCACCAATGGCTCGCCAACCTATATATATAATTAAAAATGGCGTTTGGATTAGGGACATTACATTAGTAGTATGTGAGAGTGATATCCATAAGTGTTGTTCTTAGTGTACTATAGCAACAAAATTCTCGATAGGTTTATGCAAGGAGCATTTTGGGAGTTCCTAGAAGTATTCTAGTATACTTGAAGGTACATGGAGGATCAAATCCATATATGTATTCTATCCAATGCAGTACTACTGACCATGTATCAATAAAGGCATGCAAGGGTGTCCAACTAGGTGACTTCACTTTTATTCTCTACATGTATGCTTCTCAGTCATAATTGTACCTATTGAATGACAAGTTACCATGTTCGTAGATATCATACAATGTAGAACCATAATTTTGATCCCTATAATTGAAATTTAAATGTATACATGCTAAAATGTTGAGAGTTCAATAAGGTTTTCGAGGGTCGATAGATTCTAATATGTAAATAGTGTACATTGAAAATAATAATAATAATAATACACCACCAGTTGTAGAAAACATGAACATGAAAATGGGTGGATATGACATAAAATGGGACTCAAAGGGACAATAAATCCAAATAATAATGTTTTATCATTATCCAAAGTCCTCACCTTAAATGATTCTAAGTGAAATCAACCTTAAGGATGAGTTCTAAGGTAGTTACATGGGCTTCTTAATGAGACACATCGTTAGTTGTGGACATGTAAATATAAACCATAGTTTTGGGTTTTTTTCCATCATTCTCTTTCTTGAATCTACATCATTGGAAGGGGATCCATGCTAGAGAGCTATGCTTCCATAACAATAAGACAATGTTGTTTATGCATGTTATGTGAATTGTGTGGAAAATGTCCCATGTGCATGAGTAAGTATTTCTATTGAGAGCTCCATTACAACTAAGAATTCATGGATCCCCTAGTTAAGATATTTCTTGGTCGGTATGTTCTAGAGACTTGAAGGGAATTAGGATATCTTGATGGATTGCATGGAAAATAAAGGGATCCCATTCCTTGGGTTTTACAAACTTGAAGGGAAAGATAGAGTAGTGGTTGTAATTCCTATAGGAGTAAAATGCTATGAAATTATTGGGAAATGGGTTTTGTATGAGGAATGTAACTAGCCATAGGATCTCGTTCATCCTTGTGGAATCATAGCCCCAACTCAGGGGTGGAGTATTGCATAGAGATGAAGTGAAACAAAGTCGATAGTTGGGTGGAACATACAACATCTACAAACAGTTGGTCTATATTTGCATAAATATAAGTGCTATGGATTATTATGTTTATGTTGAGTTAATTTTGTGTATGATGTATGTTTAAATGTTGTTATGTTGAATAAATACTATGTATTTATATTTTTTAATTATTTATTTATAATTTCACAAGCCATGTTGTCATATTGCATATATTAATTCATTAAAAAAGTAGGAGAGAGAAGAATATGGTATTAAAGACTGAAATGTTGAGATCGTTGTTGGCCCTTGACCAAGTTCTGGAGAACCTTGTTCATGTTTGACCTCTTTTGTGACTTCGACAGGCTGGTCGAAGGAGGAGCGCAAGTCAAAGCAGAGATCACGGGATCTCGACCCCTTTTTAGGGTAGTTTTGGGATTAGGGTTTATGTAACGGGTATGGGATGCCGGCCCATGGGTTTACCCATGTTTAGGCCTATTTTGTAATTTATAAATAGAAATATAGGCTATGTAATTAAATATACAGATACATATATAGTAGACTTAGTAGAATCGTCTTAGTGCAGAGCTAGAGGCTTTGTGCATACTATGTGTTAAGACTTGCAGAGCTAAGTGCAAGTGATTGTAAGAAGATTGTGTGTAGACTGTGTAAGAAGGCTTTGTACTATGACCTAACTTGGGGAGGGAGGATATGGTGAGGTGTGCATATATCTTGTCCTATGAAGAGTAGGGATTTTGGGCTTTGTGCATGTAGGGAGATTGATAGAAGATAATAAAGAAGAGAAGAGTTGGTGGACATAGCCCCACACTGGGGTGAACCATGTATATCCTACGTTATGGTTTCTTTGTGCATTATGGTTGTTATTTTATTGATGTTATTTATGCTTAGTGTTGATATCTTTATGTATGATGCATCTAGTATGATATCTTAGTGCTTAGTAATGTGAATGAATGCTAGATATGATCTATCTCTTCGTGCTAAGTGATTGAATGTGTTAGATCTTCTTGAATACTGTGCTGCTCTATAATTAGGGTTTATATCTGCGATGTGAATGAGGGTGAATGATAATTTCTAAGTGCTTTGTTAGAGTGGTGTAATAACATATCTATGTCCCAGATAGGTTGTAGATGTTTGAGTCCTGCAACCACCCCTGACTCTACCTCGGGTGAGACTTCATATGCTTCGCAGGTGTTGCCAAAATGGCTAGTAGTTAGGGTTTTATTGGTGAACTGTTGAAGCATTGAAACCTGGGTCTGCCCCTGTGCCAAAAAATGGTTCCGTTGTCGGGACCTGAAACTGTGATTGTTGGGAACTGAAGAAGAGAGAAATCTTTGTGCGTAGATATTCTACATTAGTGCGCATTACTCTACTTGACTTGCAAAGCACTGTGCTAAAAAGAGAAATTTTATATGAAGAAAAGAGGTAAGATATTGAAGCTTTGTGCTCTGAGAAAGGTAAGATAAGAAAAAAAAAATTGAAAGAATGAATCTACGTTTGTTTGATCAATTTTGTCCTAGTCTGAAAACTAGGGTACAACTAGAAGAATGGATATTTGATATGAATAGATCTGATAGAAATAATGAAAGGTATGTTATCCCTATGCATCGAAAGAATGTTTGGACTAACAAGTGAATATAGGATCCTAGAAAGAATTTTTTGCAGGATAGCTACTGTGATCCCAATGCGCAGTACAAGAAAGGTTGGGGATCGTTTAAGAGAAAGAGAAGATTAACCCTTTGTTACCATTGCAGAAGACCGAACCATCTTGTTAAGGAATTCCCTGGTAGAAGACCTAGTTGTCTTTGTTGTAAATCTATGGACCATGAAGTTTTGGATTGCCCTGGAATGATTACTAAAGTTGAAAAGATGAATATGAGACAAGAAAACTATGAGACAAGCCAAGAAACTAAGGATATGATAGAACCCCAGAAAGGATCAGAGACTGTATTACTACAGATGAAAGAAACCTTGAACGATCACAAAGATATCAACTTATCAGAGGTTTTAAAAGAGAAAGAGTACATAGAAACAAGGATAGGATACTTTGACATAGAATGTGTCCTGGATGAAAAAATACGGGTGAATATCATGACAGAAAGAACTTGGAAAATTTTGGGAAAGCCTCCTATGGTTCCTTCATTAGGGGGAATAGGATTATTTAGAGGAAAGTTGATAACCCTATGTGTAATACTTACCCAGGCATCTATAAGTGCTCATGGCACTTCGACAGAAGAACAATTTGACATCGTTAATTTTGTTGAGAACAACGCCCCATTTTCTATCTTGCTAGGAAAAACCTGGATTGAGAAAGATCAGATACGAAGGAAACAAGAAGAGGAGGATCTAGAACAGAAAAAGTAAGAACTAAGATATTTCATGGCTAGGAGAATAACAGACTTACTGAAAGAACAAGAGAAGCAGACGAAGCCACTAAGGACCAAACATATGGATGTTGAAGTTGAAAGGACACGGGAAGACTTGAGACACCTGTATGTACAAAAGAGTAGAGAACCTACCGCAGAAAGAGAAGAAGTATTACCCTTGAATCCTATGAAATACCCTCCACGGTGCGAAGTTATCATGCCAAGAGGAGATAAGAATGATATTGGAAAGAGGAAACTAGTGATTCAGATTTCAAGAAAGAAAGCCAGAAAGCTCAGCAAGAAGAAAGCAAAGTTCAAAAAGTTATAGGAAGTTCAAGAGAAGACTTCAGAGAAGGAAGGTTTCCAGAACTTGAACTTCATTGGAATATCAGTGCAACACAGATTGACACTTCGCCATGATGGAGCGATATGACCTTTGGAGGCATTATGATCGTTAGAACGACGCTCCAAAATGGCTAGAAACATAGTTATGGTTCGAAATATTTCCATTGGACTTTTAGGACCACAACATAATGGATGGAACATCATTGATTGAGGCATTCCTGCCCAATGGAAGAGTCTGTTACGATAATATTTATTTATCCCATCGATTGTTTCACCGATAACACTTTCGCCAATTGTGATTATCTAATCCCACAGAGAACTAGTTGATTTCATATAGTGATCATTGAGACCTCGCCATCCATTCTGTTACATTCAGTATTGTTCACCGAACTGACATATCAGATCTCGATTGTGCATGTCAGATGAAATTAGTGCAGCATAAAAAGTCGTCGAAGAGATTTTAATAGACCTCATGCTTGAGAAGGTGATGTCTAGAGGCATCCAAGCCTCATCGATGAGAGGAGTGCAAGCATCCCCATCGACTACTCGTGGATCTGGATCATCCCAAGATGCGACCAAGAAAAGAACCAAGAATCATGATGACTTGGCGAATGAGAAGATAATTCCATCCATCCTACCAACTACATCCCTCCCTTGGCCGGTGTGGTGAGTCGTGATAGTGTCCCAAGGGACTTCAACTACACAGTCATCATCGCATACCTTCCAAAGGGAATAGAAGTGGTTAGACCACAGTTGGAGAGGAATCCAACCCTGAAGATCAGTGCTATAACCTAAGAGACCGGAAGAGCTATGGCATCCCACAAAAATTTGACCAAGACCAAGGGGAAAAAGTTGAATATCATCCCCTAGCCGTGGACTATGGACATCGTGAGGTCCACTATCATGAACATGATGAAGATACCACATTTTGGAAGGCATCAGAAGGTTAATGCGTGCGTTAAACTCCTGTTGCCGTGCTTCCATGGTGGTTATATATGGCTAGACAAACACATCACCATTGATCTGACGTTGATCCATAGGATCACTGGATTAAGCATGCAGGGACCAGACCCACAATAATTCTATCTAGGGAAAGTTGCATATCACGCCCTGGTGTAGAAGATTAAGGACATGTATGATGATGTCGAGAAGGGGAAGCGAGGCTACAAGGTAGCCTCCATTTAGAAGGTCGCAGTGTGCCTAGCCTATTAGTTGATCATTGGTAAGCTAGTAAGGAAGAACAAACCCACACAGGTCATGGGGTTCATTGTTGACCTCGTGGGAAAATACGTGGAAGGACTACAGATGAATTGAGTGAGTTACCTCATCAACCATTTAGAATAGGATTGTCGCGAAGCTCAGGATCAGGGATATGAGTTCCATTTTAGATGGCTGCTGATCTACATCATGTTCATTGCTTGGGAGATGCTGGAAGGAGCGACCTTTCCTGGCATTGAGCCATTTGAGCCACTAGATGCGAAGTTCGCCATGCTCTGGTATTCGAGCGATATGGGGAAATAATGGAAGTCAAATGCGGTGTTCTATACCTACTACCTGCAGTTGAAGAGGTCTATTGAGTCTTTCCCTCATATGACGTCGAACACCCTAAACAGGTTCAAGCCCCTTATGAAGTTCCACGCAGATAGGCATTTTACTTATATTACTGCGTGTACAGACGAAAGTAAAGAAGAGATTCAGTCCTACTACAAGCTCTCAGAGGAGGCCCTGGAATAAATCACTAAGGAATGTCCTGCAGAGTTCCTTATACTAGTTGACCTGCTAGAACTGTTCGACCTCGACCTCATTGGAAGTCTGGTGGTTACTCGCGAAGAGTATAATGCACCCATTAGTAGCAGGAAGAAAGAGAAGGAAATTGTATAAGAAATACACAGCACATCAGAAGAGACTACATCAGATTCACCTAGCAAAGGAGGAGACGACAAAGTGAAAAAAGAAGAGAAATAAAGGGAAGAAGACAAGCAGAAGCAGGGAAAAGTAACACCGTCTAGGAACCCCCTTGAAGAGGCAGAGATGTCCAATAAAATAAAGGTTTCCCCAATGAAACCTACATCGCGAAGAAGTCCAAAGCTAGTAAGTCGAAGCTATAGATTGTGCTCACGGTCGATGATTGTTAGGGTCGTAACCCACACATAGGTAGAACAATATATTCAGATGTAATAAAGGTCAATATTAATAAGGCCTTTCAACAAAATAGAATAAGTCGAATGTAAGAAGACCTAATAGAATCTTTCGCTTCTAGAAGGATCTTCCTCTAGATGCTTCTTTTGATAGATATATTTAGTATAAATAGGAGTCGAGGGTATGAGAACCCTAGCTTTGATATTATTGTAATAGAGCTTTTCTCAACTGGAGGTTTCCCCCTCGAAGAGGCCTGTGAACATTGCTCTAAGAATCAAAGTGTTATTTATGTTGTTATTCTTATATCAATTCAGTGTTATTGTGGTGATTTTTCTGGTTATATTGTTGTTATTCTTCCATTTCTAGCATTTTATTTCTATTCTGCATACTTTTTATATCTGGTATATTACAAGTGGTATCAAAGCACTTTCCTTAGCATAAATTGTGGGTTAAATTTTTTTCAGGGTAGAGACATATTTCGACATATTTAAGCCACAAAGATCTGTCGTTACACGCATAAACCCACGGTTGAGAGATTCATACATGCAGGAAATACATGTGGTACTCAAGCGCACATCTGTTGGCCACACTTGTAACCCATGTTGGTACCCCTTCAAGTGGTATCACATCAGAAAACACATGTGTACGGATCGACCTAGATTACCTAAAGCCCTCTTTAGATAAACTGATCGGTCGGTTGACTGTTATAGTGCCACCGAGAACAACACTCAAGAAGATACTCTCTAGTACCTGGGTAGTTGGGTAGTACGGATAAGGGTATGGTCTATCCTCCTTAGTTAGTGCCCTGAGATATCAGGTCGAGTACTACTGTTGGACCTTGCATGTGTATTAGAGAGCTATAGCACAGAGAAAACCCTTATCTGCAGAACCCTTGAATACCTAACCCTTGGGTACATGAACATAAAAAAATTAAAACAGACAAGATCTATTGTCACGCAACTGTCTTCGGGTTGCCAAATCACTACAAATTTCTTCCTGGTTAAGCATTTGGGAATTTCATCACTACAATATTATTCAGACCGAAGTATAACTCCATAGGTGTAAAAAAAAAAAAAAATCTAGAAATTTCTGCACCATTATTTGAGACCTATTCCATTGGATTCATCTCTTCACCCTTATCACATTCATACATATCATTTTTCAGAAAAAAAAATTGACCCCACCTACCCCATTTTGTTTCCCTCATCATCATGGCCCATACCCATAGCCAAGACCTAGAAGCTCGCTTCAATACCTTTCAATCTAATTTCCCCGAGACCCAACAAGAAGTGAAACAACTTAGTGCTAATGTTGCCTCCATCAATACAACCATGCAGTCCTCAATGGAG
>JZKD02S0922347.1:0-13910 GCA_000966675.3 Picea glauca | reverse complement strand
CACATTTTATGTAGTTGACCTATCAGATACAGATGCCGTATTGGGGGTACAGTGGTTATATTCATTGGGGGAGATTGGGTTCAACTATCAGACGTTGACCATGAGCTTCAAAGATGCCAGTGGGTCGAGAGTTGTGCTGAGAGGGATGTCTACAGGGGCGCCTAAAGCAGTATTGGCAAAGAGGATGGAGTGGATTTTTCATCATGGTGATGTGGCTTACACAACAGAGTGTTGGATCACCACGCGAAAAGACTCAGAGGGTAGGGAGCAGTACCATCCATAGATCAGAGAGCTACTGGAATGTTATGAACCGGTATTTGGACCGATACCACCAGGGAGACCACCAGACAGAGGGTTTGAGCACATGATTGAGCTAGAGGCAAGGGCTACACCAGTGATTACAACACCTTATAGACACCCCAAGAAATTTAAGGACGAAATTGAGAAAGCGATCAAAGAATTGCTCGCCATGGGGCATATCAGACCCAGCAGGAGTCCTTTTGCATCTTCCGTCATACTGGTACTGAAGAAGGATGGCACATTACGGATGTGCATCGATTACAAAGCAATCAACAAGAAAACGATCAAGAATCGTTACCCTATTCCATGCATAGATGAGTTGATGGATGAGTTACATGGGGCAGTCTTCTTCAGCAAGATTGATCTACGTTCAGGATACCATCATATCAGCATCAGGGAGAAGGATATTGAGAAGACAACATTCCGATGCCATTTCAGACATTTTGAGTTCTTGGTCATGCCATTTGGACTGACCAACGCACCAGCCACTTTCCAGTCTTGCATGAACCACATCTTTAGAGGACAATTGAGGAAGTACATTCTGGTATTCTTCGACGATATATTGATCTACAACAAGACATGGGATTAGCATTTGGCACATTTGGAGAAGGTCTTGGATATTATGAAGACCCAGTCTTTATATGCCAAGAAATCCAAATGTGAATTTGATATGAGGGAGCTACTATATTTGGGGCATATCATCAGTGGGTAGGGAGTACAGGTTCATCAGGAGAAGATCAGGGCCATTGTGGATTGGCCAACGCCCAAGAATCTCACAGAGCTGAGAGGATTCTTTGGGTTATGCAGTTACTACAGGCGGTTCGTCAAGGGATTTTCATAGTTGGGAGCACCACTCACAGACTTGAAAAATAAGGGTGCTTTTCATTGGAAAGAGGATTCACAGCAGACCTTCAACAAAATGAAGGAGGTTATGAGCACATGCCCTGTTCTAGCCCTCCCAGATTTTTCGCAGCCATTTGTCTTAGAGTGTGACGCATCAGGGGTGGGAATTGGAGTAGTATTGATGCAGGGGGGCCACCCCATTTTATTTGAGAGCAGGAAGCTCGACGAGTCAGAGAGACTCTATCCGATTTACGACAAGGAGATGCTAGCAATCATGCATGCTTTAACCAAATTCAGGCAGTATCTGGTTGGCAGCAGGTTTGTAGTGAAGACTGATCATAACAGTCTCAAGTATTTTCTTGACCAGAAAGACCTCAGCGAGAGGCAACAGAAGTGGGTCTCAAAGATCCAATCCTTTGACTTTAACATTGAGTATGTCAAGGGAAAAAGGAATGTGGTGGAGGATGCATTGTCCAGGAGACCAGCAGGATGTTCGATGATGGATATTTGTACAGATTGGAAAGCTCATTTGTTGGTGGAATACTCCAAAAACAAATTTTCTTGTGAGGTAATGGATGGGCAAGTGATTGATGATAGGNAGTCTTGCATGAACCATATCTTCAGAGGACAGTTGAGGAAGTACATTCTGGTATTCTTTGACGATATATTGATCTACAGCAAGACATGGGATGAGCATTTGGCACATTTGGAGACAGTCTTGTATATTATGAAGACCCAGTCTTTATATGCCAAGGAATCCAAATGTGAATTTGGCATGAAGGATTTACTATATCTGGGGCACATCATCAGTGGGCAGGGAGTACAGGTTCATTAGGAGAAGATCAGAGCCATTGTGGATTGGCCAACGCCCAAGAATCTCATGGAGTTGAGAGGATTCTTTGGGTTATGCAGTTACTACAGGTGGTTTGTCAAGGGATTTTCACAGTTGGGAGCACCACTCACAGACTTGAAAAAGAAGGGTGCTTTTCATTGGACAGAGGATTCACAACATACCTTCAACAAAATGAAGGAGGTTATGAGCACATGCCCTGTTCTAGCCCTCCCAGACTTTTCTCAGCCATTTGTCTTAGAGTGTGATGCATCAGGGGTGGGGATTGGAGCAGTATTGATGCAGGGGGGCCATCCCATTGTGTTTGAGAGCAGGAATATCGACGAGTCAGAGAGACTCTATCCTATTTATGACAAGGAGATGCTAGCAATCATGCATGCTTTAACCAAATTCAGGCAGTATCTGGTTGGCAGCAGGTTTGTAGTGAAGACTGATCACAACAGTCTCAAGTATTTCCTTGACCAGAAATACCTCAACGAGAGGCAACATAAGTGGGCCCTAAAGATCCAAGCTTTCGACTTTGACATTGAGTATGTCAAGGGAAAAAGGAATGTGGTGGCGGATGCATTTTCCAGGAGACCAGCAGGATGTTCGATGATGGATATCTGTACAGATTGGAAAGCTCAATTGTTGGTGGAATACTCCAAAAAAAAAAATTCTTGTGAGGTAATGGATGGGAAAGTGATTGATGATAGGTACCGGGTTCTTGATGATGTCATTTTCTACAAGAACCGGATTTATTTGGTTCTAGAATCCACCCTGAAGGGGAAGATTCTGAAGGTGTGTCACGATTCACCAACAGCAGGGCATCAGGAATACTTCAAAACTTATAGGCAGATCATGGAAAGATTCTCATGGAAGGGTCTCAAGGATGACGTGCTGAAACACATATGGGAGTGCACGACTTGTCAGCAGAACAAGTCCGAGCAGACACATCCTGCAGGGTTACTTCAACCTCTACCCATTCCAGAGCAGAAATGGGAGAGCATTTCCATGGATTTCATTACAGGCATAACTGATAACGAGGGAGATTATGTCATCTATGCGATACATAATCTTTTTCATGAGGTAGGGATTCAGTTGCAGCACACAGTTCTCTATACTCCGCAACAAAACAAAGTTTTTGAGCGGAAAAATAGATCTCTAAAAGAGATTGCATCTTGCATGCTACATGCAAAGTCACTTCCACAAATATTATGGACTGAAGCATTAGTTGTGAAACCTACATACAAAACATATCTCCCCATATATTTTTCAAGGATAAGACCCCCTACGAGGCTTGGAGTGGCCTCAAACCGGAAGTGACCCACTTTCATATTTGCAGTTCACATGCATGGACCAGGAGCCCTAAATAGTGGCACATTACCCCTTAATTAGTGCATATTACATTAGTAATGTTATTTTATTTATGTCGTCTTGGGTCCATTAGTTGTAATTATACCTCCTAGTCTCTTATATATACCAAGGAGACCTTTTCATTTGGAATCATCTTGCATTTGGAAATTTATGTGGTGTATAAGGAGGTTGCTCCGTCGAAGAGGATTATTATCTAAAATTGTCTCTTTTTCAAGGTGTTGAGCACTTATTCTGAGGTTTTTATATGCTATATTGATATTTGGTTCCTAACATTTGGTATCACAGCTCAAGGTCTTGGGGTTTCGCTGCTACATTTGAGACACCTTGGAATTTTATCTATAACGTTTTTTCTACGGTGTGTCAAAAAGAACCCCTTGGAGGATATTTAGTATATGGATCAAGGTATGTGAGATTAAAATTCCATCTCCTGAGGCCTTATACTTTTGGAGATATAGCATGTGTAAGATAGGGTTCTGGAATCATCCTGAATTTAGTCAGCTCAGAATTTTCTCTATAAAAAAAAATTTGTAACATTCAGACCCTAAAATATGGAGGATATTCATATAGGTTATCAAGGTATATATGTTAAAAATTTTAGATTTTGGGTCATCCTACGTTTTTAGATACACCCTGTACAAGATAGGGTATCTGACTTGTCATATTAACTAGTCTCGAATAGGTATTCCAGGTAAAACAGTGATACCTTCTTCAGTGAGTATCTAAATTAAGTGAGACCAATTGCATTCAAAAGTGAACATTATTTAGTATTTCTCGTACGAGTTTCAAAATCAAATATCATATATTGTGATCTTGGCACGCTTTACCAGTACGTTCTCCTGGAAGGAACAAAAATCAGCAAGGTGTGGGCAAGTTACCATAACTTACACTTGGAACATCCAATTTTGATCAGACTTGCGGCATTACAGAGAAGACGTATCAGAGAACTACAAAAACAATTTTTTAGACCCAGAAGGGATGAAATTTTGAAGATACAAGAAGAAATATCGTCTAGCAAAACCACCTCAAAATCAAGGTTTGAAGGTGATACTTGGCCAACATGCCACTAAAAAAGGGAACTTCTACACCAATTAAGCATCCAGACAGTCCTACTTGGACTCTTGATTATTGTGAAGAAATGCACAGAAAAATAAATGATTTACAAAAGAAGACAATAACAAAAGATGATCTACAAGGGATGATGGATTCAACTGAAGCTAAGTTGGAGGCAATAATGGATACTAAGATAGAGGGTTTAAAAAGGGAGATCATGGAAGGATTGAAAAAAATTCTAATAGAGAGGACACATGAAAGTGAAAATGTATCCCATGAAATTCATGATGAAGACACAAGGAAGATGAATCAAGAATGAATAAAGTCCAACTTTGGGTTGAAGACCAACCACTTTCCTAAGATCGAAATGAGGAAGTTTGATGGCAAGGATCCAATCACATGGATACTTCAGATGGAGAAATTCTTTGATCTACATGATGTGCCACATACATAAAAGGTANAATCATGCATGCTTTAACCAAATTCAGGCAGTATCTGGTTGGCAGCAGGTTTGTAGTGAAGACTGATCATAACAGTCTCAAGTATTTCCTTGACCAGAAAGACCTCAACGAGAGGAAACAGAAGTGGGCCCTAAAGATCCAAGCCTTCGACTTTGACATTGAGTATGTCAAGGGAAAAAGGAATGTGGTGGCGGATGCATTGTCCAGGAGACCAGCAGGATGTTCGATGATGGATATCTGTACAGATTGGAAAGCTCAATTGTTGGTGGAATACTCCAAAAACAAATTTTCTTGTGAGGTAATGGATGGGAAAGTGATTGATGATAGGTACCGGTTTCTTGATGATGTCATTTTCTACAAGAATCGGATTTATTTGGTTCCAGAATCCACCCTGAAGGGGAAGATTCTGAAGGTGTGTCACGATTCACCAACAGCAGGGCATCAAGAATACTTCAAAACTTATAGGCAGATCAGAGAAATATTCTCATGGAAGGGTCTCAAGGATGACGTGCTGAAACACATACGGGAGTGCACAACTTGTCAGCAGAACAAGTCCGAGCAGACACATCATGCAGGGTTACTTCAGCCTCTACCCATTCCAGAGCAGAAATGGGAGAGCATTTCCATGGATTTCATTACAGGCATAACTGATAACGGGGAGATTATGTCATCTATGAGATACATAATCTTTGTCATGAGGTAGGGATTCAGTTGCAGCACACAGTTCTCTATACTCCACAACAAAACAAAGTTTTTGAGCGGAAAAATAGATCTCTAAAAGAGATTGCATCTTGCATGCTACATGCAAAGTCACTTCCACAAATATTATGGACTGAAGCATTAGTTGTGAAACCTACATACAAAACATATCTCCCCATATATTTTTCAAGGATAAGACCCCCTACGAGGCTTGGAGTGGCCTCAAACCGGAAGTGACCCACTTTCATATTTGCAGTTCACATGCATGGACCAGGAGCCCTAAATAGTGGCACATTACCCCTTAATTAGTGCATATTACATTAGTAATGTTATTTTATTTATGTCGTCTTGGGTCCATTAGTTGTAATTATACCTCCTAGTCTCTTATATATACCAAGGAGACCTTTTCATTTGGAATCATCTTGCATTTGGAAATTTATGTGGTGTATAAGGAGGTTGCTCCGTCGAAGAGGATTATTATCTAAAATTGTCTCTTTTTCAAGGTGTTGAGCACTTATTCTGAGGTTTTTATATGCTATATTGATATTTGGTTCCTAACATTTGGTATCACAGCTCAAGGTCTTGGGGTTTCGCTGCTACATTTGAGACACCTTGGAATTTTATCTATAACGTTTTTTCTACGGTGTGTCAAAAAGAACCCCTTGGAGGATATTTAGTATATGGATCAAGGTATGTGAGATTAAAATTCCATCTCCTGAGGCCTTATACTTTTGGAGATATAGCATGTGTAAGATAGGGTTCTGGAATCATCCTGAATTTAGTCAGCTCAGAATTTTCTCTATAAAAAAAAATTTGTAACATTCAGACCCTAAAATATGGAGGATATTCATATAGGTTATCAAGGTATATATGTTAAAAATTTTAGATTTTGGGTCATCCTACGTTTTTAGATACACCCTGTACAAGATAGGGTATCTGACTTGTCATATTAACTAGTCTCGAATAGGTATTCCAGGTAAAACAGTGATACCTTCTTCAGTGAGTATCTAAATTAAGTGAGACCAATTGCATTCAAAAGTGAACATTATTTAGTATTTCTCGTACGAGTTTCAAAATCAAATATCATATATTGTGATCTTGGCACGCTTTACCAGTACGTTCTCCTGGAAGGAACAAAAATCAGCAAGGTGTGGGCAAGTTACCATAACTTACACTTGGAACATCCAATTTTGATCAGACTTGCGGCATTACAGAGAAGACGTATCAGAGAACTACAAAAACAATTTTTTAGACCCAGAAGGGATGAAATTTTGAAGATACAAGAAGAAATATCGTCTAGCAAAACCACCTCAAAATCAAGGTTTGAAGGTGATACTTGGCCAACATGCCACTAAAAAAGGGAACTTCTACACCAATTAAGCATCCAGACAGTCCTACTTGGACTCTTGATTATTGTGAAGAAATGCACAGAAAAATAAATGATTTACAAAAGAAGACAATAACAAAAGATGATCTACAAGGGATGATGGATTCAACTGAAGCTAAGTTGGAGGCAATAATGGATACTAAGATAGAGGGTTTAAAAAGGGAGATCATGGAAGGATTGAAAAAAATTCTAATAGAGAGGACACATGAAAGTGAAAATGTATCCCATGAAATTCATGATGAAGACACAAGGAAGATGAATCAAGAATGAATAAAGTCCAACTTTGGGTTGAAGACCAACCACTTTCCTAAGATCGAAATGAGGAAGTTTGATGGCAAGGATCCAATCACATGGATACTTCAGATGGAGAAATTCTTTGATCTACATGATGTGCCACATACATAAAAGGTACGAATTGCTTCTTTATATTTAGAACCCAATCAATTTTTGTGGTATTGATGGATTTGTTCTCACAAATCACTCGTAACTTGGACAATTTTCATGGAAGAAATGATAGCACACTATGAGGATACAAGGAGCAATACCTTCTTTAGCCAATTGATACATCCCAATCAAAAGGGTTCAGTTGCATAGCACATTGATAAGTTTCAAAGATTGAATATAAGGTAACTGATATTCTAGATGAGCACTTGATTGATGTATTCATACGAACTTTAAAGGATAACATTCAACATGAGGTTCGTCTTTGGGAACCCAAATGATTGGAGAATGCATTCATGGTGGAAAGAAAATGTTGAAAGTAAAAATATGGCTATGGCTACTAGAAGGACCACTCCAAATATCTATCAAGAGAATAATGTTAAATTTTCTAAAACACCTCAACCAACAATGTTGACACCTCAACAATTGGAGGAAAGAAAAGCAAAAGGTCTATGCTTTAATTGTGACAACAAGTACAGTAAGGGACATACGTGTGGTGAGAAGAAATTATTCTACATAGATTGTGAAGAGGAAGAAGAACAAGAACCATCTCAAGATGAAAAGGTAAAAGCAATTTCTTCTGAAAAGTTGACTCCAATGATATCATGTAATGCATAGGCTGGAATTATCACTCCTCAAACCCTCAAGATCGAAGGATATATCAAAAATAAAAGGCAATAATACTAATTGATTCTAGTAGTACTCATAATTTCATTCACTACAAATTAACCAAAGCTCTCAATTGCTTTGTATATCCAGTGCCAAAGTTTCAAGTAATGATTGTGGATGGAGGAACTATCAATTGCTCACGAAAATGTAATAAGATCAATATTACTATGGGGGAATATGTAATGAATAGTCCAATGATTTCTATACCCATGGGTGGTGTTGATGTCATACTAGGAATCCAATGGTTACAATCATTTGGAACAATGGATTTTAATTTTCAATAACTTTTCATGAAATTTTCATTGGAAAGAAAAAAAAAATTGAGTTAAGGGGTATCACAAGGAAACCTAGTAAGGTGATAAGCTCTAATGGAATGACAAAATTATTAAAAAAGGTGCATCATGGTGTAATTGCACAACTATGCTCACTAGATGTTCAAACATCTAAGCCATATATTCCCCTAGATCTCCAAGGGATCATTGATAAGCATTCCAAAGTATTTGAAGATATTCCCAAATGTCTTCCACCCACTCAAAATTATGATCATTCTATTCACCTAATTCCTAGGAGTGTTCCTTCTAACATCAAGCCTTACAGATACTCTTATGCCCAGAATAATGAAATTGAGTTTATGGTTAAAGAAATGTTAGAGGTTGGAATTATTATACCTACTCAAAGTTCTTACTCTACACCGGTGGCAATGGTACTCAAGAAAGATGGCTCATGGCGTATGTGTCCAAATTATAGAGACCTCAACAAGATCACTATTAAAGATAAGTTTCCCATTATCGTCATTGATGAATTGTTAGATGAANATGGAAGAAATGATAGCACACTATGAGGATACAAGGAGCAATACCTTCTTTAGCCAATTGATACATCCCAATCAAAAGGGTTCAGTTGCATAGCACATTGATAAGTTTCAAAGATTGAATATAAGGTAACTGATATTCTAGATGAGCACTTGATTGATGTATTCATACGAACTTTAAAGGATAACATTCAACATGAGGTTCGTCTTTGGGAACCCAAATGATTGGAGAATGCATTCATGGTGGAAAGAAAATGTTGAAAGTAAAAATATGGCTATGGCTACTAGAAGGACCACTCCAAATATCTATCAAGAGAATAATGTTAAATTTTCTAAAACACCTCAACCAACAATGTTGACACCTCAACAATTGGAGGAAAGAAAAGCAAAAGGTCTATGCTTTAATTGTGACAACAAGTACAGTAAGGGACATACGTGTGGTGAGAAGAAATTATTCTACATAGATTGTGAAGAGGAAGAAGAACAAGAACCATCTCAAGATGAAAAGGTAAAAGCAATTTCTTCTGAAAAGTTGACTCCAACGATATCATGTAATGCATAGGCTGGAATTATCACTCCTCAAACCCTCGAGATCGAAGGATATATCAAAAATACAAGGCAATAATACTAATTGATTCTAGTAGTACGCATAATTTCATTCACTACAAATTAACCAAAGCTCTCAATTGCTTTGTATATCCAGTGCCAAAGTTTCAAGTAATGATTGTGGATGGAGGAGCTATCAATTTCTCACGAAAATGTAATAAGATCAATATTACTATGGGGGAATATGTAATGAATAGTCCAATGATTTCTATACCCATGGGTGGTGTTGATGTCGTACTAGGAATCCAATGGTTACAATCATTTGGAACAATGGATTTTAATTTTCAATAACTTTTCATGAAATTTTCATTGGAAAGAAAAAAAAATTGAGTTAAGGGGTATCACAAGGAAACCTAGTAAGGTGATAAGCTCTAATGGAATGACAAAATTATTAAAAAAGGTGCATCATGGTGTAATTGCACAACTATTCTCACTAGATGTTCAAACATCTAAGCCATATATTCCCCTAGATCTCCAAGGGATCATTGATAAGCATTCCAAAGTATTTGAAGATATTCCCAAAGGTCTTCCACCCACTCAAAATCATGATCATTCTATTCACCTAATTCCTAGGAGTGTTCCTTCTAACATCAAGCCTTACAGATACTCTTATGCCCAGAATAGTGAAATTGAGTTTATGGTTGAAGAAATGTTAGAGGTTGGAATTATTATACCTACTCAAAGTTCTTACTCTACACCGGTGGTAATGGTACTCAAGAAAGATGGCTCATGGCGTATGTGTCCAAATTATAGAGACCTCAACAAGATCACTATTAAAGATAAGTTTCCCATTATCGTCATTGATGAATTGTTAGATGAACAACATGAATAAATCTAGTTCACAAAGTTGGATCTTCGTTCAAGGTATTGTCAAATTAGAATGAAGAAAGAAGATATCCCAAAAACAACATTTCGAACTCATGAAGGCCATTATGAATTTTTGGTCATGCCTTTTGGCCTTACAAATGCACCTTCCACATTCCAAGGATTGATGAATTCCATNTGAAACATGTTGACAAGGTTCTACAACTACTAAAGGAGCAACAATTGTATGTCAAACCATCCAAATGTTTCTTTGGGGTGAAGGAGGTAGATTATTTGGGTCATATTGTATCTCATGAAGGTGTCAAGGTAGACCCTAACAAGATTATGGCCATGATGGACTAGAATTCCCAAAACATTGAACAATCTTAGAGGATTTTTGGGTTTGACAGGTTACTACCACAAGTTTGTTCGGAACTATGGAAGAATAGTAGCACCTTTAACGACATTAACTAAGAAGGATGAATTTTCATGGACTCCAGAGGCAACTCAAGCTTTTGAACAACTTAAAGAGGTGATGTGCAAAGCTCGTGTATTGATACACCAGACTTCACAAAAACATTTATTGTGGAATGTGATGCTTCGGGAAATGGCATTGGTGTTGTTCTAATGCAAGAAGGAAGGCCCCTTTCTTTTGAAAGTCGACCACTCAAGGGAAAGGACTTACACAAACCAATTTATGAGAAGGAAATGATGGAAATACTACATGCATTGAAGAAATGACGCCCTTACCTAATAGGTAGGCACTTCAAGGTCAAAACAGATCATGATAGTCTTAAATACTTCTTGGAACACAGACTATCTTCAGAAGAACAACAAAAATGGGTGACCAAGACATTGGGTTATGATTTTTAAATAATCTATAAAAAGGGAAGAAAAATGTTGCGGTAGATGCACTCTCAAGAAAGGATGAAGGTGTTGAGGCTTTTCTCTGTGTTATCTTGATCATCCAACCCGATTGGATAATAGAAACGAGGGATGAATGGAAGAATGACGAAAATGTGTGGACTCTCATTCAAAGGTTGCAGCAGGATTTCAATGTATCAGATACATTTACATGGAAAATATATTCACTATGGTACAAAGATCGCTTATATTTATGTAAGAACTCCAAAATCAAACAAAATGTACTATTGGAATTGCACACCTCTCTAATAGGAGGGCACTCAATATTTTTGAAAACCTACCATAGGGCCAAGAAGAATTTTTTTTGGGATGGCCTTAAAACTGACATTCACGGGTTTGTGGTAGAATGTTTGGTTTTCCAACAAAATAAGGTGGAAACAATTAAGACCCTAGGTCTTTTACAACCATTATCCATCCCAAGTCAGTGTTGGGAGGAGGTTTCCATGGANTGAAACATGTTGACAAGGTTCTACAACTACTAAAGGAGCAACAATTGTATGTCAAACCATCCAAATGTTTCTTTGGGGTGAAGGAGGTAGATTATTTGGGTCATATTGTATCTCATGAAGGTGTCAAGGTAGACCCTAACAAGATTATGGCCATGATGGACTAGAATTCCCAAAACATTGAACAATCTTAGAGGATTTTTGGGTTTGACAGGTTACTACCACAAGTTTGTTCGGAACTATGGAAGAATAGTAGCACCTTTAACGACATTAACTAAGAAGGATGAATTTTCATGGACTCCAGAGGCAACTCAAGCTTTTGAACAACTTAAAGAGGTGATGTGCAAAGCTCGTGTATTGATACACCAGACTTCACAAAAACATTTATTGTGGAATGTGATGCTTCGGGAAATGGCATTGGTGTTGTTCTAATGCAAGAAGGAAGGCCCCTTTCTTTTGAAAGTCGACCACTCAAGGGAAAGGACTTACACAAACCAATTTATGAGAAGGAAATGATGGCAATACTACATGCATTGAAGAAATGACGCCCTTACCTAATAGGTAGGCACTTCAAGGTCAAAATAGATCATGATAGTCTTAAATACTTCTTGGAACAAAGACTATCTTCAGAAGAACAACAAAAATGGGTGACCAAGACATTGGGTTATGATTTTTAAATAATCTATAAAAAGGGAATAAAAATGTTGCGGTAGATGCACTCTCAAGAAAGGATGAAGGTGTTGAGGCTTTTCTCTGTGTTATCTTGATCATCCAACCCGATTGGATAATAGAAATGAGGGATGAATGGAAGAATGACGAAAATGTGTGGACTCTCATTCAAAGGTTGCAGCAGGATTTCAATGTATCAGATACATTTACATGGAAAATAGATTCACTTTGGTACAAAGATCGCTTATATTTATGTAAGAACTCCAAAATCAAACAAAATGTACTATTGGAATTGCACACCTCTCTAATAGGAGGGCACTCAGTATTTTTGAAAACCTACCATAGGGTCAAGAAGAATTTTTTTTGGGATGGCCTTAAAACTGACATTCACGGGTTTGTGGTAGAATGTTTGGTTTTTCAACAAAATAAGGTGGAAACAATTAAGACCCTAGGTCTTTTACAACCATTAGCCATCCCAAGTCAGTGTTGGGAGGAGGTTTCCATGGATTTCATCACAGGGTTACCAAAGTCTAAAGGAAAGAGTGTCATCATGGTGATTGTTGATNTATTGTAAGTGACAGAGATCCCATATTCACTGGACATTTTTGGACAGAATTATTTTCTTGTTTGGGTACTCAATTGGCTCATAGCTCATCCTATCATCCTCAATCTGGTGGAAAATTTGAGATAGTGAATAAATTTCTGGAAGTCTACCTTCGTTGCTTTGTCTCTGATAAACAAACAAAATGGTTCAAATGGTTCAAATGGTTACCCTTGGCATAATGGTGGTATAAAACATCCTTTCATACTACAACAAAAATGACACTATTTATGGAACTCTATGGATACCAACCTCCTTCCATCACTATTTATCTAAAAGAAAAATCTAAGGTTCAAGCAGTGGAATATCACATCGAGCATCAACAAAAATTTCTCCAAATCTTAAAGGGCAACCTGACCATGGCACAGAATCGCATGAAACAACAAGCAGATCAACATCATAGTGAAAGAAGTTTTCAAGTAGGGGATTGGGTGTTTTTAAGACTACAACCATACAATCAGGTGTCCCTCGAGCAAGCCAAGAAGGATAATAAATTATCACCAAAGTACTATGGCCCTTACAAGGTGTTGCAAAATATTGGTACTATGGCATACAAATTGGAGTTGTCTGCATCTTCGTGAGTACACCCAGTTTTCCATGTTTCATGCTTAAATAAGGTTATAGGTGACAAGATCCCAATTCAAAATATATTTCCAGAACTTGAAGAAGAAGGAAAAATCATATTGGATCCTGAAGCTATCACTGACACAAGAATTCACCAACTGAGGAATATATCCATTTTAGAGTATCTCATTAAGTGGAGGAAACTACCTGTTGAAGATTCCACTTGGGAAGATGAGTCTTTTATACAAAAGCATCCAGAATTACTCAAGCATTGCAGAAAACACTTGTCTGAAGGGGATGGGCATGTTAAGCGCTAAATAGTGGCACATTACCCCTTAATTAGGGCATATTACATTAGTAATGTTATTTTATTTATGTCGGCTTGGGTCCATTAGTTGTAATTGTACCTCTTAGTCTCCTATATATACC
>JZKD02S0922335.1:217226-230590 GCA_000966675.3 Picea glauca | reverse complement strand
ATTGATGGGACTAATAAGACTCATAAACCCTGGTTGGAGGTAACTATTATAAAAAGATAATTAATAAAAAATATATAAATTTTAAAAAACCATAAAAATGCCATGTGTAGTTTTACATTAATATTTAATTGACTAAGTACTAGGTGACTATTATAAAAAGATAATTAATAAAAAATACATAAAATTTTAAAAAATCATGAAAATGTTACGTGTAGCTTTGCATTAATAGTTCATTGACTAAGTACTATTTTTTTATTAATAGTTCATTGTCTAAGTACTGTTTCTCTTCTCCAAGAGAGTAGATGTCATTAAATTAGATATCAATAACTCAGATTTCAAGTTTTAAAAAGAGTTTCTTATTTGTCTTAAAAAGATTTTCTCAAAATTTAAAGATTTTTTCACTTTTGTATGGATCATGAACACATAGGTTTATGTAAAGCATTTGTAATCTTTTATAAAATACTAAAATTTGTTTTCTTTAATAATAACTTAATTATTTTTTAAATTGTAAATCACCATGTAAAATATCAAAATAAAATTATTAATAAAATTTGTAATGTCAAATATAGTCGTATTTTTTAAATACATTATTTAAAAAAAAACAAAATTACAATTTTTAGAATTTTAATACCTTAAGACAATCGCTCATCATAAGTGATTATTATGATGATAGAGTGTTATTCATCCATATTCATGACCAAAATAAACATTTTGTACTGTAAACACCAACTTAAAATAATAAAAATATTGTATAAGTATCTTTTAGGAAATTAATAATTTTTAATGTTGAAAACCTATCTCAATAAAATATTCACATTACCACTTAAATGATAGTATAACAACAATACATAGCTTATCTTCCATTAAAAAATGTTTAAAATTTAGACATTTGTATAAAGAAAGAGAGATAGAATATGAATCTCCATGAATTTAAATATATATTGGTGTTAGACATACAATATTATTCAATAACTGACTCTTCATAGTTTTATTGAAAAAAAAATTACATATAGATTTCTAAATTCTTATAGGTCAAATACCCATTTTTATCATTGATAAAGATTTAAAAATAGAAATAAATGTTAGAGTAGCATTCAAATTTATTTTAATTAAGTTCATCCATTGGTGTGGAGTGCCTTTGAACAATTTCAAATTTAAATTCATTTGTTGGTGTAGTGGTGGCTCCAAATCTAAATTTAATTAGGTTTATGTGTTGCTTGGAGGTGACTTGAATGGTTGAACAAACTTCAAATTTAAAACTATTGACACAATTGAAATTAACCTTTTGGTGAAACTTAAAATAACATTAAACACAAAGAGTTGATATAGTTAAACACTAAATAGTTTAAAAACCTTTATTGTATTTATCAATTAACTAAATAAAATGTAAACATAATCTTAAGGCAGGGACTAGCTTCTTTGCATCTATTGCCCTTGTTTTTATTGGAGCAAACACATGCAACCCATATTTATTACTAAATATTTATGAGAACTTGTAATTGATGGATATGATATGCCTTCTTCTGATGTATTCAAAGCCTTGAGTGACAATGATAAGAAATCTCTAAAGGAACTTATTAAGAAATATAATGAAGATGTTTCTCTCATAGGAAGCACAAATGAAGAATCTATATTTCCAAGAATTAGTGTTGTAGAGTCATTCAAGCAAGCATGGGATATTTTAAAGAACACACATGAAGGTGTGACTGCAACTAAATTGCAAACATTAAGGAAAAAATTTGAAAATGCAAATATGCAAAGTAATGAATCCATTCATGATTACATCACAAAAATGAAAGATTTTGTTAATCAGATGAGATCCTTAGGTGAAGATGTTCCAGAAAGAAAACTAATTGAGAATATTTTAAGAAGCATTCTTCCCAAGTTTTAGATGGTCACCACCACTGTTATGGTATCCAAATATTTAAATACAATGAAAATTGATGAATTAAATGGTTTTTTTCTCACTGTTGAAGAAAGTAATCCAAATGAGGAAGTGGAACATGCTTTTTCCATAAGGCATAGAGGAGGAGGAAGAAGCAGGGGTCAATATCATAATCATAATCATAATAAGAATCTATAACAGTCACATAATTATCAAGGAAATGCATCTAATTCAAGAGGAAGAGGAAGAAGTCAAAGTTAGTTCAGAGGAAGAAGCAGAGAAGGATCTCATAGAAGAGGAAGAGGTAGAGATGGATCTTGAGAAAGACAAGGACCATAGTGTTATTATTTTCATAAGTTTGGTCATCTTGAAAAATAATGTCTTGCAAAATTGTGAGATATGGAACATAAAGGTGCCAATACAATTGTTGAAGAAACAAGGAATGACAACTTATTCATCTCAAGTTCTATGGCACATAACGAAGAAAGTGAAGCTTGGTATATTGATTCAATATGTTCAACTCATATGACATCTCAGAGAGAATTGTTTTCTAGAATAAATTACAATTATTCTAGTAAAGTTATATTTGGTGATGATAGAGTTTATGGAAAGAAGAAGTTTATTGAGGACACACTATTGACACCAACGTTGAACAAGAACCTACTTTCTGTAGGTCATATGATGTAGAAAAACTACAATTTAGTGTTTGATATCTCCTTCACATAAACATGAGTCGAAGATAGAATCATTCAATTCCCCTCGCTCATGTATTCAGTTCTCCTCGTTCATACAATGTGTTGCAGTGTCAGCATGATGCATGATGTAGAACAACACCCTTTCTAAATTTTTGACTAAAAAAAACCTACATACATCATGATGCATAATGTAGAATTGACACAAGTTTTGTTTGTTTGAAATAAGACTAGCACAACCACATAATTGTGGCTGATGAACGTCGATAGACATATTTAATTTACAAACCCTAATTTTAGCATACACCCTAATTAGGGTTTGTAAATGAAATACGCTTGTCGATGTTCATCAACTACAATTATGTGGCTATGCTAGTTAGTTAACTAGTCATTATACTAATAAGAAACATTACTTTTCTATGATTGTATTATTAACAAGATGATACTATTTATGTTTATAGAGTAATAGTTAAATCATTACACCTAAGCATATTTTAATCCTAATCAATTAACTATTGTATTATTAAAAATTATCACTCTCTTATGATTTTTGAACCATTCTTAGTCTTCTGAATCCTGGCTGACACAACACCAATTGAATGTGCCTTATCAAATGCCTATATTGAAGTTTTCATTATGTTTTGTAAACTATTACCTTACACACTCTCTTAATGCCTTCATAACTATTTCATTCAGGATTTCACTCTCCCATGTATAATTTGCGGGTACACAACTTTTCTCTTCATATTAGGTTCTGGTTCAAGTATGTATAACCAATGTTTATTAGGGATATTAATTGGTTCAAGTGTACATCCAATGTTTATTAGGGATATTAATTTATAGATGTGTTTTATGTTCAAACATGAAATGCATACCTAGCCTTGTCAACAAGGGATGTTCTCCTGCACAATGATATGCACACAATGTTAGCATAGTGATATGAAGGTGTCACCTACAACATCAGTTTAGCTTTTCGGAAGGGACATCACAACTTTAGTGGAAATTTCTATTTTATTGTTGTAGTATTGTTGCACAAATATTATAAAATTTGTAAACGGTAAAAATTTATCATAATAAATACACATATGTAAATGGAGATCTACACATCAAAACCTAAATATAAATATACATGTCATGAGATTTTGTAGTATACCTAGGGAGGTAATATGGGGTACCTAGAGAGGTACCTAATGGGAATGTGGTTATGTATTATTAGTGGAAGTCAATTAATATATGAGAATGTGGTCATTCAATGTAAGGTGGACTAGGTCCACTATATTAATAAAGACCCACTATGGTAGTTAGATGTAATAAATGTGAGAAGGCTTTCTAGAAGGTTCCTAGGGGATAAACAGAGCTATATAAAGAAGTGTAAGAAATGTAATGAAACATAGTAAATAATATGGTCATTGTAACAAGCAAGTATTACTTGAGGAGTGCATTCCTTCCATAAGGAATAATATATGGTGTTACCCTACCTCAAGGGTTTTCTCTAGTTCTTGTGTTTAGTATTTTGGTGAATGGTAAATGGTGTTTATTATTGGTTTATTGTTGAGATTTATCTTCAAATCTATTCAGGTACTTAACAATTGGCTACACCAAGCATCGCAAATTCATTATTCTAATTGACAATGGTAGCACCCATCACTTTTTTCATCGATGATTTGTCGAAGAGACACATTTAAGTATCCATGTAGTGAATAGATTTGATATCATGATTGCTAATGGAGGTTCCAAGAAATGTGGGGTTGTTGTGAAAATTTGTGCCTTCAAATTGGTGATTATTATTTGAAATCCCACATGTTTTCCATTGAAATGGGCAGTTGTGACATTGTTTTAGGTGTTGAATGATTGTGCACATTGGGTTCCATCACCATGGAATTCAAGAAGTTATACGTGAGCTTCTGTTAGGCTAGGCACCACTACACTTTCCAAGGAATCACAATAGGTTCTCTTGAGATCGTCAACTCGCATTGTATGGAAAAACTCCTTGAAAAGGGACATTATGGAATTGTCACGCAATTCAATTATATTCAATCCTTTTAGAACTCTTCCCAACCCATTCATTCATACATATAATTCATCTTATCCAAACACCAACCAGTTTTTGAAACCTCCCAAGACCTCCCACCCTCCTGTGGTGCACATGATCATTTTTTCCACTCATGCTTGGTAGCCTCCCTCCCAATGTTTTCCCTTATCACCACCCATTTTCTCAAAAAAATGAAAATGAAAAGATTGTTCAAGAATTGTTAGCTATAGGTGTCATTTTCCCTAGTACCATTCCTTATTCCTCCCATTTTGTCATGCTACTAAAAAAATAAGGCACTTGGCGCATATGTCATGATTTTCACACTCTCAACAGAATCACCATAAGGATAAGTTTCCCATTCTAGTCATTGATGATCTTTTGGATGAAATTAAAGGTGATTAATGTTTTACCAAACTTGATCTCCATTATGATTTCTTGGTGATTCCCTTTGGCATTTGTAATGCACCATCCACCTTCCAAAGTCTCATGAATCACATATTTCAACCCTTTCTATGTCATTTTGTCCTTGTATTTTTTATGACATTCGAAATACAACAAAACTTGGCAGACCCATGTTTCCCATGTAAACTAATTCTTACAACTACTTTCTCATCACCAAATTTTTCTCAAGAGGTCCAAATTAGCCTTTGGTCTCTTTGAATTCAAATATTTGTTGCATATTGTTAGTAAGGATGATGTATGAGTGGACCTAAATAAAATTGAATAAATGATGGCAGAGTTGTTGTCACAAAATACTGTAGTTGGTTCATGTTGTTCCTGCAACACATCTTTTAACATTCTTCTCATCCAAACTGCTTGACAAGCTGCGCTTGTAGCTGCGCTTGTAGCTGCGACGTACTCAACTTCTGTTGAAGAAAGAGTCACAATGGGTTGCTTCCTTGATGACCATGACACCATACCTATTCCAAAATGAAATGTGTACCCAAAGGTACTTTTCCTGTCATCTATGTTGCCTCCACAATCACTGTCAGTGTATCCAATAAGTCTGAAATATTATGAAGTAGAATACATAATACAAAAATCTTTTGTTCCATTCACATATCTCAGAATCCTTTTTCCTCCCTTCCAATGAGATTTTTTTTGAGTTTCCATGAACCTTGAAATTATCCTCACTCCATACATAATATCAATCCTTGTCGTTTTTGGATACATAAGACTTCCTACCATCCTTTTAAACAGTATGGGATCCACTCTGGACCCTTCATCTTCTTTGTTTAACTTCAATTCTTTTATGACATGTGTTGGGGATGCTTTGGAGTTTATCATGTTGAATATTTTCAAGATTTCATGTGCATATTTAGATTGTGAAATAAATATACCAGCTTTGGACTGGTGAACTTCAATACCCAAAAAATATTCATAAGCCCCAAATCAGTCATTTCAAATTCATCCTTCATGAGTGACTTAAATTCGTCTATGCCAAAATCACCTGTAAAAATCAAATCATCTACATATAAGCAAAAAATTAACATGTTACCTTGTTGATTTTATTTGATGTACAATGTTGGCTCACATTCAATTCTATGAAATCCATTTTGAATGAGGTATGAATCTATGCGACTTTACCAAGCTCTGGGAGCTTCCTTTAACCCATACATTGCTTTCTTCAATATGTATACTTTGTTTTCCTATCCTAGAATCTCATAGCCTTGTGGTTGTTCCACATACACTTCTTCCTCTAAATGTCCATTCAAAATTGTTGACTTTACATCCATTTGATAAACATACCATTTGTTCTGCGCAGCGATGGCCAACACAATTCTAATTGTGTCCATGCGCGCAACAGGCACAAATGCTTCATTGAAATCAATTCCAGGTTATTTTGTAAAACATCTTGCAACTAGCCTTACCTTGTGCTTCTTCACATTTACATCTGCATCTTGCTTGGTTTTATAAATCCATTTCACACTTATCACATCCATGTATTCAGGTACATCTACCAACTTCCATGTATGATTATTCTCTATGCATTTAATTTATTCATCCATGGCTTGTTCCCATACATCATCCTTGAAAACTTCTTCAAAAGTTAAAGGATCATCTATTTGTGAGAATAGAGAAAAAACATAAAATGAATTTGTTGTTTCAACATTATCAATGTCACACAGACCTCTTGTATTCCTTGGTAACATACTTTCTAATGTTGGATCTGGAGATATAGAACTACTTGGACTGCTTGCTGGAGTTTGTTGCACTCTAGGTGTGGACTGTGCACCTGAAAATCTCACTGGAGTAGTTTGTGCTGAGATTTGTGTCGTAGTTCTAGCAGTGGAAGGAACTGCACACTAAATTATAATTGGTGTTTGAACCACTTCTTCTTCTTCTGTGTCATCATGCCCAATAGAATCAACAATTTTGAATGTCCTTTCTATGCTTCCATCCTATGCTTCATTCTCCACAAATTGAACATCATGACTGATTATGATTTTCTTTGTAATAGGATCAGACAGTGCTTTGTATCTTCAAAGTACCCCACAAATATACATTTATGTCCTTTGTTATCTAACTTCTTTCTCATCTCATATGGAACATATACGTATGCGACAAAACCAAAAAATTTTAAGTGCGCCACATTATGCTTCATACATGTCTAGGCTTCTTGAGGAACTTTGGTTTTCACACTCTTTTTTAGAAATTGATTCAAGATGTATAATGCAGTTGCTACTTCTTCAACCCAATATTCATTTGAAAAATGTTTGGTTTCCAACATACTGCGCACCATTTACATGATGGTTCGGTTCTTCCTTTCTACGACACCATTCTGTTGTGGTGTATACCACGTAGTGAATTACTTGTAGATGCCATGAACTTTACAAAAGTTATGAAAATATCTTGAAATATATTTGCCTCCTCTGTCAGTTCTTAGAACCTTAATGTAATAAACACTTTGCATCTCCACAAGTGATTTGAATTGTTGAAAGAAACCCAATGTGTCAGATTTATGTTTTAGGAAATAAATCCATGTCTTTCTTGAGAAATCATCAATAAATGTAAGAAACTAAGTATTGCCTTCTATAGATGGAGTTTTCATTGGTCCACAAATGTCTGAATATACTATTTCCAATGGAGATTTTGCTCTACATGACTTGCCAGCTGGAAATGATTCTCTATGTTTCTTTCCAAAAATACAACCTTCACATATTCTTTCTGGTTTTTCAATCAATGGTAAACCTTTCACCATATCCTTTGTATGTAGCATCTTTAGACCTCCAAAGTTTAAATGTCCAAATCTGAAAATCCATAACCAAGAACCATCATCTACTTCAGATTGGAATGTTGCTTGCATCTCCGCACCTTCTTTCTTGAAACTGCACGCACTACCTTTTTCTTCTTTAGAATTGTGTACACTTACTTCTTCACTTTTTTATTTGAATTAGTGTTAGACTACACATATTTTTTGTTATAGACAACTTGTGTTATTTTTCCTTTTATGGCTGGTTTCAATGTCAATGGGAACATTACGTTGCTTATCATCTGAATTCTTGCAATAAGTTGATTACTTGGATATTTTTCCATCATCACACAATGATTATCTTCCATGTAGATTCTATATCCTTTCTGTAACAATTGTCATGTGCTCATCAAATTATGCTTTAGACCAGAAACATAATATACATCAGGCATAAATTTTTTCTCTCTCTGCTTAGTTAAAATGTTTATATTTCATTTTCCTAAGACAATAACTAGGATATATGTTCCAAATGTCACTTTAGTTTGGATTGACTTATCCAAACTAGAAAAAAACTCTAAGCTTCATGTCATGTGATTACTACAGCCTGAATCTAGATACCATGTGTCACATGGAATTTCTTGAGTAACATTGCATTCAACTGGTGAGACTATAGACATTGCTTCAACATGCGCCATAAACATAGGACTGGAGAAAATATTTGCATTATGTGATTCATCTTGACCTTTCTTGTTTTGATTATATTGTCTCTTTCTGCATTCATATGCATAATGTCCATATTTTTTACAGTAATGGCATTGAATCTTTTATTTATCAAATTTATGATTACTTAGTTGACTGTTATTTTGAATTTGACCTCTTCCACTAGTATTTGCAGGACTGCTATGGTGTCCACCTCTAGCATAACTACTTCCTCTGCCTCTAGAGTTAGCTCTCCCCCTTCCTCTTCCATGACTTATAGATCATTGCGCGGAAAATGCATTCTCTAATAACATATTTGATCTATTTAATTTGTGTTCATGATTAATAAGGGAGGCTTGCAGTTCATCTAGACTAAATTGACTTAAGTCTTTGTTCTCTTCCAAGGTCACAACAAGGGTATCAAATTTAGGAGGAAGACTCCTAAGTACCTTCTCAACAACTTTTTTATCCTCTATGATTTAGGAGGAAGACTCATTTGATCTTTCAAAGCATCCTTCTCAGCTTGTGTGAGAGCATTGTACACTTCCTGATCTGTTGGTTGCACATAGCCATTATCGACTATCTCACATACATCTTGGCCCTGAAATAACGCCTTCATGGTCAAGGACCATAGCTCATAATTTTTTCCTGTAAAGGTGGGAGGTTGCAAATTTGAAGTAGAAGCCATGATTTCACTTTTCAACAGAGCTATTGCTCTGATAAATCTGCTCTGATAGAACCTACTTTGATACCAGATCTCAGATCTACAACACACAGACAAACTCTGCTTAGCGTAGTTACAAAGACCACGTGGTGAAAATCTTCGTCTCTTGAACTCTCAGGACTTATAGCGTAGATCACAGACTACATAATTTACTAGTTATGATAATAATGCTTAATAAAACAATTTATTTGCATTGTGCTAATCTTTAACACATAAACTCACAAACACAACAAAAGCTCAAAAATACTCATGAATTTGTCAACACACAAAAATTATTATATATTAAGAACTTGGCGTTGCGCACTAATACAATAACTATCTCGAGCTTCGGCTCCAATGACTTCTTAACGACTTTTGCAAAATTGCAAAACCAGAGCTTGTGCTCTCATACTTCTTGGCTTCTATATCTACTACCTACATATATAGATAAAACTAAGACTTCTTGTAGAAGTAAAACCGACTCAAACAATTAAGACAACAATAAATTTCGACTGACTCTAATATGCATAAAAGAGCTCGAGAAAGATACATATAAGCGCATTAAATAAACTCATGCTAACACTCTTGTTTGATGTGTCTGACAGACTAAACGTCTATGTTTTCTGTGAAAGACAAAGTCCACGTAAGCGTGATGCTCACGACTTGTAATTAATATTTCCAACAAAAATAAAGTTGACTATTGGAATTCCGTATATGGCCAAAATTTTGATATTGGGTGCTTCAATTTCTTCTGGTAAGATGCGTAGTATACATGAGCAGTCATACAAAATCAGTTAAACCCCTCAAATTGGCCAGAGAAAATAGTAACTATGTTAATGCTGGGCTCCCTATTTTTGGTTGTTCCAGATGGTCTAGTATTTCCAAGTTGTCTAATAATTGTAATAAACTAGTGTTGGGATTTGGTGACAACGAATTCCTCGACTGATGGATTCGGATCCTATTATTCTGCATTGGTTACAACCAAATAGACCAAGTTAGAATATGGATAGGGATTGCATTTAATATTTAATTTCTTGTGTGAATGTATAAATTCATGTAAGCCCGTAGAGGCAAAGACGACGGAGTGTGAGCGACAAAGTGAGAACTTGCAAATATGATGTAATCTCCATGATCTGAATAATAAGACAACTGATGCCTATTCTTAGTGGACGTAGCCCAACGTTTGGGTGAACCACATGAAATCCTTGTGTCTATTATCTGTGTGTGATTGTTAATTATCATTGTGAATTGTGTTTTCCGCATTGACAATTCTAACAAGTGGTATCAGAGCTGGTTAGAGTTGGTTGGAGGAGCTTCAAATTCTCGGAGGAGCCACATAGGTGAGGTGCATCTATTTCTACATCGTTGCAGGTCCCTCCTCTGGAAGGGTGCGATAGAAAACTACTCACACTTTATGCACGTTTGAAAACCTGGAATTTCCGCAATCCAGCTGTGTATTATAGTGCATAAATCGTTGAAGATACCCACAGTCCAAGTGAATCGTGAGGTGCAGACTCGACATATACCAGTGGTGGCATGAGGTGCAGAGTTTTTTGAGATCACCACACTCAAGTGATATCGTGAGGTGTAGCGACCCCCTTTAAAATAAAAACCATGATCTTCTTAAATTTATTTGCATGTCTTTTATGGAGTAAAATGAATTTTAAAGCATGGTCACAGATTTAAGGTATGAAGTCACGTGGGTTTTAAAATCAAATTTCTTTTTTTTTTAAATAAAGTGAACAAGAAGTCAAGAAGTCAATTCACGTGGAGGCTTTAAAAGGTATAAAAGGACTTACTATTTGGAATATAGTATGTAAAAAGGTATAAAGTGAATTTAAAAGGTGAATTCTATTTTTTAAATAAAAGGCGAGTTTAGTAAAAGGATTTTTTAAATAAACCTTTTATTAAGCATTTTGGATTAATACTATTATTCCTCCACATTTAAGAGGATTTTTTATAAGCAGTGGATGTTAGGAGATTTTTTGTGCTAATGGCTAAGATGAAAAGTTTGAAGTTTGAAGTTGAAAATTTCAGCGATAAAAACAACTTTGAGCTTTGGAAGCTCAAGATGTGGGATTTACTGGTGCAACAAGGGTTGAAAAAAGCATTGGCAGGCAAGTCAAAGAAACCAACAACCATGACGAAATGGGAATGGGAAGATCTAGATGCGAAAGCTCTTAGTACCATTTGTTTATGTCTGGCAGATGAGGTTATGTTTAATATCGTAGGAGAGGATACAACATCAGGCTTATGGAGCAAGTTGGAAAGTCTATATATGACAAAGTCCTTGACAAGAAGAATCTACTTGAAGAGACGATTGTACAGTTTGCGAATGAAAGAAGGTATAAAATTTGTTGACCATTTAAATACCTTCAATACCCTTATAATTCAATTGAGTAGTATGGAAGTTAAATTCAAAGATGGGGATAAGGCTATTACACTATTGTGTTCGTTGCCTGAGTCTTGGGATAATCTAGTCACCTCTATTAGCTTTAGCTCGACTGATTTTTTAGATTATGACTCTATTGTGGGAGCTTTGTTGGCTGAGGAGATGAGGAGAAAATCTAGTAAAGAAACCTCAACCTCAAAAGCGATGTTGGTCAAAGGTTGAACTAAAGAGAAGAATGAGAGAAGTTTTTCTCAATCTAAGTCAAGACATAGAAAGGGTAAAGCAAAATGCTGGTACTGTGGAAAAACAGGACATCTCAAGAAAGATTGCTAGAAGAGAAAGGAATCTGAGGAAAGCTCTACGAAGGAAGCAAATTTGGCTGTAACGAATTCAGGTATAATTGATCAAGTTTTATCCGTTTCTAGTAATTTACAATATTAAGAAGAATGAAAGTTAGATTCAGGTGCCTCCCACCACATGTGCTCACTTAGAAATTGGTTTTTTTCTTACCAATCTATTGATGAGGGTGTAGTGTTTATGGGAAATGGTAGTCGTTGTAAAACTGTTGTGGTTGGAAGTATTAGAATCAGGATGTTTGATGGTATTGTTAGGGAACTAACGGATGTTAGATATGTACCTAAGTTTAAATCAAATTTGATTTTATTGGGAGTGTTGGATTCTTGTGGATATAAGTATACAGGTCAAGGTGGAGCACTCACAATGTCGGAAGGTAATTTAGTAGTGATGAAGGAAATAAAGGTTGATAACCTTTATAAGCTGGAAGGTACTATTGAAGTAGCATCTGAAGTGATAGTTGTATCTTCTTATTTATGGAAGAAGCATCAAGGTCATAAGAGCAAGAAAGAATTGCAGGTACTGGTAAGCGGTAAATCATTTCCAGACTTAAAATCTTTGTTTCTGAATTTTTCTTGTTCTATATCTCTGCAAGTTATGATGGTGGTATAAAGGGATGTTGTGTGTGGGATCCTACTTCTCACAAGGTCATCATTGACTGAGATATTGTATGTATGGAACAACCAAAAGGGTTGATTCAAGATCGCAATGATAAATTTGTTTGCATGCTAGATAATTCATTGTATGGCCTATTGGTACCCAGACAAATATACAAGAGGTTTGAATCCTTCATAGTGAGTCATAATTTTTCAAAGGGTAGGAATGACTATGTGTTTTATAGCACATTCACAGTCTTGATGTTAGTCGGTGATGATATGCTCGATGCAAGCTGAAGCATGGATAAAATCAATAAGAAAATGACTTAGGTGGATAGGACAATTGAGATGAGGGATCAAGGAGAAACAAAACAAATTATGGGCATGGAAGTACATAGAGATGGTAATGGTAAGATGTGGTTGGAGTTCAGTATGAACATTGTAAAACCAGTTTTTATCCCTCTTGCTTTCCATTTTAAGTTTTCTTCAAGCATAGGGCTTGTCTATAAAGAAGAAAAGGTTATGTCTCGTGCAAGTTCAATAGGAGGTCTGTTGTATGTGATGAAATGGTTAAGATCAAATGTTTCACATGTTAATGACGCTGTCAGATACGTGACAGATTCAAGTGTTGCAGTGAAATGGGTGCTTCAACGTTTGAGAAGCACAAATGTCACCTATAATGGTTACACTGAGATGGTCTGTGATAATTGTAATGTATATTTTACAGGTGTCTTGGATAGAAGGAGATATATCACTAAATATGTCTCACAACACACTTGTGGAAAACATGTTGGAGGTGGAGTGATCCCTCAGGAAAT
>JZKD02S0922335.1:206281-217216 GCA_000966675.3 Picea glauca | reverse complement strand
AGATTAATAGATAGAAATTACTTTGACCTCCTAGAAACTCCTTTCCCTAGATTAAAATATCCAATCATAATCCTAGATCCTTTACCATGCACTATTTGCATCAATATCCATGTCATTATTGTCAACATCATTCTGGGCATCCACTTTTCGACTTTTTTCCAAAGTGTTTTCCCTATGATCAAAAGCAACCTTGTCATTGTTATTCTTTGAGTTGTTGTTAGGGATGTGACATATTAAGGAAAAAAAAAAATTCTCTCTCTCATACTGATCATCCATATATTCCATTGGTTGTTCCTCTTAAAACCCGATCTTCCCTCCCCTCCGTCAACCTCAATACAAGCAACATCAGATGCAAGACACACTTCTATTGATCCAGATTATTTTCGGCACAAAATGAGAGCATATATATGATAAATAAATGTACAGATATATCTCACATATCCAATAATATAATGGAAATGTGTTAGAGATGCAACCATAAACACAAATATACAGTACTACACAATTTCTATTAATGAGCGAAAATGTACAAAGACTGTAAAATACATAGTGAAAGACTCGCTAGAATGATGGTAGCTTATCTCTGAGAAGATATGTCACGAATACTCACATTCGTAATAAGATGATCATTACAATGAGGATCCAAGGAATTTTTAAGATAAATAAAATCCAAAACCCTAACCCCGGAATATGAAAATCCAACAGTTTTGTGGACCCCGTTTTGGGTAGTTTGGTGTATCAAATTAACGGAGGAACAATTTTGGCATACGATCTCTGTTTGGGGCGCACAATAGCTTGTTGGAAAGGTCTATCCAAGAACTACACATTTTTTCATTGAAATCTATCTATGTTTATAATGTGACTGTGGAGACCCCTAAAAACGTTGTTTAGGGCCTCAAAACGGCCCGAGAAATTTGGTACCTGAAAAACTAGAAACAAAACTACCAAGGTGGAAGATTGTTTTTCGAGCCAGTGGAATAGGTGGGTGGCCACCGATATCCACCTGGATCATCTATTGATTTCATAAGAATCAATTATTCTAGCACAATATCCCCCTTAGATAATAACTAAGGAAAAATAGAAACACCACTAAAATTTAACCATCAATCCTAAAGGTTTAGGTGAGAGATACCTTGTTAGAAGAAGCAATGAAAATAACCATCGATGAATATTGAGGAGGTATATCCTTTCTTGTGATCAAAATATCTTCCACCTTTCCCTTTCAACTACCATCACCATTATTCCTAAAAACTATAGGTTTTTGAAGCTAAGTAGTTGATGATCTTTGAAAATAAAATCTTGTGCATGACATTGCCTTGTTTATGTACCCATAATTCCATCCACCAAATATTAGTATGCATTACTTGTACCCATTATAGTATCTATTTGAATACCACATTACCTTAATTATTGCCTATCTTTGTGAATAACAAGCACTATCCAATTTGCACCTTTTTACATAAACATAGTTACCAACTTAATGAGAACTGTGACCTCAAAACGAGAACTTTGGCCCAAAAAACCCATATTTTTCCATAAAAAACATCAAAATCAACCCCCAAATCAAAAAGTGGTGCTACTGGTAGCACCCTTTTTTAAACCGGTGTCAAAATCACAACATTTTTCAAACATGGGCTTCAAAACTTAGACAGTAGCTCAGAAAAACCTTAAAATCGACACCTAAAAACAAATAAGATGTTTTTGATTTTTTTCTTTTCTTTTCAAAACGTTAAATTTTGAGATCATTTGAGATCGTATTTTTATCACTTGGTACCATTAAAACCAAAACCTCAAAATCAACCATCAAATTGAAAAGTATTGTTACTGGTAGCACCCATTCTAAAATTGGGGTATGAAAATGACACATTTTTATAATGTGGTAAAAGAACTCATCATTACTGTAAACAAAATCATAAAAGAAACCCTTAAATGTTTACTTTTTAAATGTTATTATCACACAAAGCACAAGGTAATACAAAATCCCATGAAAATATCACAATATACTTTAAAAATTCAACGTCATTTTTTAATAATTTTTTACTTTTGATAATAAAACAATAAATACAAGTTACATTGAATGAAACATAAATAATTTCTTAAAAGTATTGTTATATTGACCATATTCAAAACATATGAGCTAAGAAATTTTATGAGCTAACAAAATTGTGAAAAACAAAGAAAAACTAGAAAAACTAGAAAGAAATGAAATTTTTTTATTTCCCCTCTAAAATGTTCTATGAGTTAGAGCCTCCATCATCTCCAAACGTTCCAAGATTTCTTTCTAGATCCTCCATGCAGAGGTTCATATTTTGAGTGATGTTAGAAACTTTCACTTCCAACCTCTCAAATCTCTCTTTTGCTGGATCTCAAGGGTTGTTATGAACATAATAATCAGCCATGGCTAGGGTTTCTGCAACTTCTCTTTAATTTGATTCTTAGATCCTGCAAATTCCCACAAATATCCAAAAGAAAAACATGCTCTGATACCAATATGATATGTAAACTGATGTGGCATCCACTCGCACCATGGTGATCAATAGGGTAGGTCATCTTGAGGGAGGCATAACTTTCTCATACAAAATTTGATTGATGAATGGTCTACACCCTTGGAAAGGTATCAGTGTGTATAATATAGAATATTCCTCCATATTAAGGTTTGGACCAAAAATAATATCGTTTGATGCCTCAAAATGGCTCTGCAATAATTCAAATGATTTTTTGGATCCAAATTTCCAAACTTGGACCAACCATCAAAATGGCCCTACAAGATGATTCCTCCAATTTTTCCATCTAGAAGTACTAAGATAGATGGAAAATAATATAATGATCCAATCCAAATCAAAGATACAATATAYAGACCTATCACTAAATATACATCTACAATCCTTTCCATATTATCCCTAATATATTTTAAAATATTACCTAGCAATACTTCAATGGGAGCCCAGGTAACTTCTCCCACATGGGTTCTATTATTGGTTGCATCAGACCTCAAGTCGAAACAAAACATTCATTTCTTAAGTGTCATCACCATACGACTCCAATACCAAGTCTTACTTATAATCAAATGTGCATATTTCTTAATTTTAATCATGAAACCCATCCATCCCCTCGACATCAAATAAAACTTTGGTACATACCATAACACTTGNGGTGAAGATGAACAATCTACAAAGGTTGAGTATATGGGATTGTCCGTTAAGAAGAATGCCATTTGAAGAAGTTGAAAGAATAATAGTTGATACATCGACAGATCCGATAAGGGGATGATTGATGTATCAACTCGAATACTTATTTTTCATGCAGAGATATCTGAGATATCCTTTCCTTGGCGTGTTCACTCCAAGCTTAAGTATCTCAATGTCTCCTATTGTCATAAACTAGTGGACGTTGGAGCACTACCAACAACATTATTAAGCCTGCATTTTATTGGTTGTAGCAAACTGAAGAAAATAAGAGGGCTTTGTGATCTTTCTAACCTCCAAGAACTTGACATTAGCGAGTGTCCAGAAGTAGAGACGGTTCCAAATTTTTAAATGTTGGGATATTTGGAGAAGTTTTGGGCTATCAAGTGTGTGAAGCTAAAAAGTATACGGGAGTTGTCACAGTTGACAAATATTCGAGTGATATATGTCTCTTAATGTTGGGCATTAAACGAGCTAGCAGGTGTTGAACATTTGAGGCTCTTGGAGGAGCTTCATATTGAGGCTCTTGGAGGAGATTCATATTATGGTATTGGTCTACCTCACTACCACATTTCATTTTAGGATATTTCCATGTCACCACCACATGTCATTTGAGGATATGTCCATGTCACTGCCACATGTCCCAGTATGGTAGGTCCACAAAAAGAGGGGAGAAACTTAAGATAGGAAATAATATTAAAAAATTAAATGTAGGATTTGTGGGGAGTAAAGGAGGTAGGTGAGGGGATAGAAAATGGTAAAATGACTAAGTATGAGGTGAAGAAGGGGAATGGAGAGTACATAATTGTTCTACCTCCACTCCGCATTGCTTGAATTTGGCTAAGTTGGGAATGAACATGGAAATGAATTATGAAAATGACTAAGTGGTGGGTATTATGAAAATTAACTAAGTGAAAAATGGAAAATGAAAATAGGTTAAGTATGGAAAATGAAAATGAATTATGGAAAAAGGGAAATTAATAATGGTAATGAAGGTGGAAATGAATTATGAAAATGACTCAGTGGTGGGTATTACGAAAATTAACTAAGTGGAAAATGGAAAATGAAAATAGGTTAAGTATGGAAATGGGTTAAGTATGGAAATGGTTAAATGTGGAAATGGTTAAGTATGGGATGAAGAACCAAGAAAAAATGTGGTTTCAAGAAATTATGTGGTTCCAAGAAAATGGGGATGGTTCTAAAACAATAATCGTTGTTCCAAGGAAAATTAGTTGTGATGCACATGAAAAAAGTGCTCCTTGGGAGGTTAGACAAAAACCCGGATATGTTGAGCATACAGAATTGGATTTTTAATTTGTAAAATGCATGACAAAGTTGAGACTGAGGGATACACATTGAAATGATAATATATCAAAATTTCCTTCTTCTGATATGGATTTTTTTTATTATTCCAAGAGCGAGAAACCTACGTGATCAATTTTTTTGATCAACACCTTTCTGTTTCTTTGCAACCAAATAAGAAGTGGAACCCTTAATCAAAATGATGTAATAAAACATCATCATTGTGTAACATAGATGAAGCCATTATGTACTTTTCAGTAGATTAGTAATTATTTTATATTGGGAATACTTGAAAATAAACATCCTTTCTTTCTCCCTAGGGGGTCCCACCTATTAGTTATATATTTATACCATCGATAGGAAAAAAAAGTAATTGTGTCTTGCAACTATTTGTAGGCTATGATAATATTGAAAATTTTACAAGTAAACATGTTCTTAGAAAATCCACTACATGGCTAGTACCACATGTTTAATTAATGGAGGCTGACGTAGCATCCACTCGAACCATGGTGATCAATACAATAGGTCAAGTTGTGGGAGGCATAAATTTCTCACACAAACTCTGATTGATGAACGATCTACACTGTTGGAAAGGTATTAGTGTGTAGAATATAGAATATTCTTCTATAATAATATTTAGACCAAAAATAAATGTCATTTTATGCCTCAAAATGGCCCTAGAATATTTCACATAGTTTTTTGGGCCTAAATTTCCAAATTTGGATCAGACATCGAAATGGCCCTGCAAGTTGATTCCTCCAATTTTTCCACCTATAAAATACTCAAATAGATGAAAAATAATAGAACGATCCAATATGGATCATACCTCCCCAGTTAGGGAGGAATGTTTCCCCCAAAATATTTATTGAATGAGGTGAGGATATTTTTCCTCTACCTTCTCCTTGGAGTACCATTTGGCTTTGTCTAGAAGTTGTCCTTTCAACCCAATATGTCAAAGGTCATCCTTCCCCTGTCTTGTAGTTTTGGACCGCGTCTACAAAACTATGTTCTCTACTAACTCTTCCTGGGCATCTGATGCTAAGTCCTCTATGGAAGGTAGGACCTACTCCTCCTCTTGATCCAACATAGAAGTCTCATAGAGTTTGAGATTCTCCACATTCACTATTAAGTAAATGTGCATGTATGGAGATAGACTGAGTCTATAGGAATTATCTCCCACCTTTTCCAATACCTAAAAAGGACCATACTACAAATATTTTATCTTCTTACAAGGGCCCGATAGCCTTTCCTTATTCAATTGTAACCATACTTTGTCTCCCACTCTAAATTTTCTCTTTGTTCAATGTTGGTCATGTCTATCCTTGTACTTTTCATGTGACTTCTTCAGTGTCTCTTGTACTTGCAAATGGATCTGTCTGATCTTATCAACAATTTTTTATTCTTCTAATGCATCTCCTATCAGGTCCTCCCTCACTCCTCGTGTTTGTCCATATACGACATCTAAGGGTGAAGGTGGAAAATAACTAAACCAAGTTTCAAAAGGTGACTTACCAGTAGAAGTGTGGACTTCTCTATTATAAGAGTGTTGTATAACGATAATATTTTCATCCCAGGTCTTCAGATGCTTTTGATAGTGACCCCTCAAAAGTTGTACCAAAGTCGTCTTGACTACTTTTGTCTACCCATCTATCTGTGGATGGAATGTCGCAGACCTCTTCAAATTAGTGTCCATATTCTCCCACAATGTAGTCCAAAATGCACTAATACATATGCTATCCCTATCATAGATGATGCTCCTTAGTATCCCAAAGTGCACCTAGACCTGTTCAAAGAACTTGTTTGTTGCTTCTTATCTGTTGATGGTCTTTCTACAAGAAATGAGAATGCACATTTTGTTGAACCTATCAACTACCACAAATAAATAGTCATGTCCCTTCCATTTGGTTGGTAAACCTCCCACAAAATCCATGAAAATTATTTCCCAAGGTATAGTGGGTACATCTATGGGATGGTATAGACCTTGCTTCCTATTACCGAGCTTGCTGGTACAATAGAGTATACACTCTCTAATAACAATTCTACATCTTCTTACATTCTGTGCCAGTACACATACCTTTGTAAATTGGAAAATGTGTTCCCAACACCAAAATTTCGTACAACCTTAGAGGTGTGAGCCTCTCTAATAAGTTGCATTCATTCACATTTACGGATATAAATCTTGTCAAGATTGTAGAGTAAACCATTCTAGAAATGATAGTCATCCTTTCCATCACCTTCTTCTATATGAATTTGGACCTATAGATGCTGACATGCCTCCTTCAAGTCCTCATCTTCTGTGTATACCTCTTTTTATGCTTCATGGGTAAAAGGCTCCATGTGCACCAAATTTCCCAAAGATGTAATATTAGATATGGGTGGTCGTGAAAGCATGTCTGCCAACTTAATTGTGCCACCCTTCTTACACTTTATGAATAGATGAAATTATTGTAGAAACCCCATCCACTTGTAATGCATGGTTTATTGTAGCTTACTTTGGGCCTGCAGATATTGTAGTGGTTGGTGATCTTTATGGATGATGGTCTCCTCACCCATTAGATAGTGCTTCCACTTTTTGACAACTTGTACCAAGGCATACATCTCCTTGTCATAGGTAGGGTATTTGATAACTGCCCCATGAAATACTTTAGAATGATAGAATACGAGCCTTCATCCCCGCATCAATATTTCTCCCATGGTATACCCACTTCCATTTGTCTCCACTTCCAATGGCTTCTGCAAGTTTGGTAGTCCGAGCATTGGTGTTTGACTGGTCTTTATTTTCAATTCATCAAAGGCATTATGTTGATTCTTCCCCCACTGAGAACTCTTACCACTGGTTGTTATGGAATGGAGTGATGCAAATACCACTCAAAATGGAGCTATGAACTTTCACAAGAGTTGTGCTACCCCCAAAAAACTCCTAACTTTAGTGACATTGGTAGGAACTGAAGTGAAATTTGTAGGAACTAGACATTTCATGATGGCCTCAATGTTTGTGGGATCTATCTTGATCTCCCCTCCACTGATCACATACCCCAAATATAACAAATATTGTTGAGTGGACTCACATTTCTTGATATTGGCCAGCAGTTGGTGCTTTTTCGGAGTCTCTAACACCTGCATAAGATGTGATATGTGCTCCTCCCAAGTAGCACTATAAATGAGTATATCATCCAAATACACAATAACAAATGAAACTAGATAAGGGTGTAAAACAACATTCATTAGTTTCATAAATTTAGTTGGTGCATTGCATAAGCCGAATGGGATAACCAACCACTCATACAAATATTTCCTTGTCTTGAAGGTAGTCTTCCAAGTATATTCTTATTTAACTCATATCTAGTGATATCCTAATTTCAAATATAACTTAGTGAAGTACTTGACATGTTTCAGCTGATCTAATAGATCATCGATACTTGGTAGGGGGTACTAATTATTCAGTATAATCTTGTTCAATTCCATGTAATCGATATGCATTCTCCAAGTCCCATCCTTCTTGGGAACAATTATGATGGGTAACCCACACGGTGAGGTACTTGGTCGAATCACACCCTGCTCCAACAACTATTGCAACTACTTCTTCACTTCATTTGCTTCCATAACAGATTGTCTATAACACCTAATATTCAACAATGGGGAGTATGGAAATAACTATATTTTTTGCTCCACTTCCCTCTTAGGTGGTATCCCTTTAGGCTCCTAGAACACTCCTATGTATTCTTGTAGAAACTCCTCCAATTAATGGTTCGTCTCTCTAGTAAAACTCTCAATGGATGCCTTCACTCTTATTGACTCATCATCAGACTGATTCTTTCTTAAGAAAAGAAAAACATATTTCTTACTAGAACTAATCAACTTCTTGGCTTGGTTGGCACTTACCAGTGAGATCTTTGACTTTCCATTATGTGCATTAATGATGTAAGACTTCCCATCCTTGATCAATCGGTACTGGCTAGCTCTCTACATGAAGATTGCATCCCTCATATACATGTAGGGGATTCCAAACACTAATCCACATACATTGAGGGGTACTACATCCAATTATGGTTCAACAATAAAATCAACACTTATAGAAAATTTAATATTACACTGTTTCGTTACCTTTCTCTCTACATCCTTGTTTACCCAACCCAATGGATAGGGGTTAGGATGATCATGAACCTCCAATCCAAGATTTATGACCAGACCTGCTGCTATGATATTATCCTTTGAACCAGATTCAAACAAAGCATCTATATTGTTCTTCTTGACCTAAATCTTAATGTGGAAGAGCTTGGTCATCTCCTTCTCTTCTTAGTGATGAAGGCTACTCAGATTCACCTCCTTCTACATAGATGTGCATACAATATTTTCATCCACATTTGAGCTACTTTAAACCTTATTTCTTGAATATGTGGCTAGAAGGTTCTTTTTATTTCCGTCCTTCTTGTGGTTCTTCTAGTTCAAATCTGGATGCAGTTTCCAACATTCTTCCTTGATGTGGCCATCAATGCTGCAATGATTGCAATGTTTGTTGGGATCTTTGCATTGATGTGCAATGGTTTTTGTCTTCATATATTTTCCCCTTTTCCAATTCTTCTTCCCCTCCTTGGAAGCTTCTAAGTGCTCTCTATGCTTCAAACCACTTGGTTTCCCCTTATTTTGACCTATGCTTTCTAGGTATTATGCCTATAAACATTTCTAATCCATTGTCCTTGGATTAAAGAACATCACATGATTTCACAGATGACTGTGTAAACCCCCAAGATACTTGAGGAATACATATGGGATCTTTGGAGAGATACCCAACATGATGGCCATCTTTATGACGTTTGTGGTGTACTCTTATACACTCAACCCCTGCATCTACTTGAAGTAGTGCCACCGAATCCATTGGTCATATACATACCCGATAGGATAGAATGGGGACTTGATGGGGGTTTTGAAGTCCTCCCACCTAGTTACAGGGAGATCACCCTCCAACCTAAGTTTTTCCATATGGATTTCCCACTAGGTTAAAGCATGGCCCTCTAACTTCAATCTCGCAATTTAAATCTTCTATTCTTCATCTATATGGTGAATGATAAAATAAAATTCTATTTGTTGCAACCAGTTATTCATTTTTAATGCATCAATCTCACCTTAGTATTTCTTTATGTCCACTTTCACTTCCATATTGAATAGGGACTGTGAGGAGCTCATGTAACTCAAACTTGATTGCTCTTTCTCATATTCGTTTTGTGACTCCTTTCCTGAGTCTTCCTGATATTTTTATTTCCCCTCTAAAATGTTCTTTGAGTTAGAGCCTCCATCATCTCCAAACGTTCCAAGATTTCTTTCTAGATCTTCCATGCAGAGGTTCATATTTTGAGTGATGTTAGAAACTTACACTTCCAACCTCTCAAATCTCTCTTTTGTTGGATCTCAAGGGTTGTTATGAACATAATCATTAGCCATGGCTAGGGTTTCTGCAACTTCTCTTTAATTCAATTTTTGGATCCTGCAACTTCCCACAACTACTCAAAATAAAAACATGCTCTGATACCAATATGATATGTAAACCGATGTGGCATCCACTCGCACCATGGTGATCAATAGGGTAGGTCAACTTGAGGGAGGCATAACTTTCTCATACAAAATTTGATTGATGAACGGTCTACACCCTTGGAAAGGTATCGGTGTGTAGAATATATAATAGTCCTCCATATTAAGGTTTGGACCAAAAATAATATCGTTTGATGCCTCAAAATGGCTCTGCAATAATTCAAATGATTTTTTGGACCCAAATTTCCAAACTTGGACCAACCATCAAAATGGCCCTACAAGATGATTCCTCCAATTTTTCCATCTAGAAGTACTAAGATAGATGGAAAATAATATAATGATCCAATCCAAATCAAAGATACAATATATAGACCTATCACTAAATATACATCTACAATCCTTTCCATATTATCCCTAATATATTTTAAAATATTACCTAGCAATACTTCAATGTGAGCCCAGGTAACTTCTCCCACATGGGTTCTATTATTGGTTGCATCAGACCTCAAGTCGAAACAAAACATTCATTTCTTCAGTGTCATCACCATATGACTCCAATACCAAGTCTTACTTATAATCAAATGTGCATATTTCTTAATTTTAATCATGAAACCCATCCATCCCCTCGACATCAAATAAAACTTTGGTACATACCATAACACTTGCACCCATAAATGTTGCAACAAATCATTCAAAGGTTTTTTCACCATTTTCCTATCATATAATCTCTTCATCAAGGATTTCCCTTGATACTCCATTATATGTTTCAAATAGACATCTTCCTCTACTGTCATTTTAACCAACGCTTTCTTTTGTTTCATGCACCTCCTATTCTTTTTTACTAGGTTTGTCATGGGTTCCTTCACCTTACATTCTTCAATCTATCCTAACCCACTCAAATATTCCAAATGTGTCTACTACT
>JZKD02S0922335.1:142502-199274 GCA_000966675.3 Picea glauca | reverse complement strand
GGGGTAAAAAAAAAAATGGTGTACAACAATTGAACAATGAGAAAAAAAAAAAATTGAACAATTTGAAAATAAATGAAAAAATGAGCATTTAAAAAAACAAAGTGGAAACTTTATGTATCAAAAAATTTAAAGTATCAAAAACCACCTAAAAATGGAGGGGGGTGCTACTGGTAGTAAAAAACTTGATCCCCAAAAAACGAGAACTCTGTAGAGTTCTCGTTAAGTTGGTAACTATGTTCATAGTAGTTTTACCCACTTATCACTTATTTAATTTTCACCATGCCTCTTATGATTGTATTGAACAAATAATAGATTCAAGGAAATAGGATTAATATTTGCTTCATCAATCTCTTGATAGTAATGTTTGGATATCTTGTGTATTGATAGAACTTAAACATATTAGATCAACTTCAACCATAAGTGGCAATCAATTAACCTTCAAACTCGATAAAGTACAATGATCATTAAATTTCTATCAAGCAAGAAGAAAACAAATTGAACTTATTCATCAATTGAGACTTCAAATCAATTGACAATTTCATCCAATGCAAAGAAACAAACAATTTGTCGCAAGAACATATTAGGAGTCAACCATCCATCAAATCAAGTTATTACCATCCAAGCACTCTTCAAGTCACAAAGATACTTGGGAATTCAAAATTATCTCAAAACATTGACAACATTAAAAGGATAAGTTGTAAGGGTAGTCAAACTCAATTAATGAGGCTTAAAATTTTTAAGTGTACCCGAAGTCTTAGGATTTGGGGCTGGTTGAGGGTCTCATAATATCATTGGATCATAATCAATGGTCCAGACCAATTCTTCATGATATTTATCCATTATACACCAAATTTCCAAAGTGGCATATAATATGCAATTCTTGCCCTCATATATTATTAAAACCATGTATCTCATCTTGATATGAAATGATTATGACATAACATGTGCCAAGTATTTCTTGACAATACTTTTAAAATTTACTTTGAATATGTGTGCATTATTCCTCTTGTTGTTTTGTAGGGATACAATTTTTTTTTACTAAGGATCAAATATCAACATGAAGAATGTGAGGTGAGCACCATAACCCATGACAAAACCATTGGGTAAAAGCATCACCACACCTCCAATTATTAACCACAAAGTTATAAACATGCTAGTAAGGTTGACATAACCACATAATCATTTCATCCATCAAGCCACAACACCATCAGCATTACCACCATATAATTATCAAGAAAAATCAAGTCATTTTCCAATGATAAGTATCAGAACTCGATGATTGTATCAATCAAAGATAAAATCTCTCAACCACCAACCATAGCCTAGTAGGGTCAGCACTTAACACACAATGCACATAGTGGTAAAACAATATTACACCATTAAAAATAGTCAACGAAAATATAATTCAACCATCACCTATATCTAAGGTCAACATCAACTAAAATAGGTACCACATCACCATCCTCTTTCTCATGCATATACATACATTACAATGAACCATTATTTGCACTATACAAGTGCTAACAAAAAAAATTCAATGTAATTATCATGTATAAATAATGAAGAAAAGTGAACCATTAACCAAGAAAATAAGATGAGATCAAGCACAAAGTTGTATCCATGAGGTTACCGTTAAAACCATAAAAAAAATAGAATAGAATAAATCCACCTTAGCATGAAATTATTTCGTTTACCACATCAATCATGATGAACCTTTATGCCTCCTGAGCAATTGGGTGATGTGAAAATCTCGAGTTTAAGCCAAAATAGAAAATAAGAAGGGATTCCAATGACAAGGAATAAGTAAAGATAAGTTTAAACAATATTAGGTTTGTGCTCATAGGGAATCATGTTGAAAATATTTAGGGAAGAAGTAACAATTCATTGCAATTCAATATCGTTGAGCAAAAAAGTGGCCAATAAATTCAATAACCAATTCTAAATGCCTACAATGAATTGCACACTTTTTTGATAGTTATTTCATCAATTGTTAATATTACTTAGAAAATTAGGGGCAATACAAAGGTTTATCTTCATCCTCTGTTGGAATACCTTATGTTTTCATCCTCATTGTCATCATCATATGAAGAAGAAACCAGAATAGGAACAAAAGAGGGCACAAACATCGAAGATGGATCACAGGCTGAAGATGGCAGAAACGTCAAATTAGGCTCGCAAGCCAAGATATTTTCATCAAATTTAACATCTCTTATAATAATAATTTCATTGGAATGAAGTTGAAGAAGTTTTTAACCTTTGACATCTTCAAAATCTCCAAAAACAAATGCACTTCTCACTTTTAGGCTACAATTCTTTCCTTTTCTTATCAAGAATGTGAGCCCATGCTACACTACCAAATACACAGAAATGACTTACATTTGGCTTAATTTTATTCCATGCTTCTTCCAATGTTATATTTTTTAGAGCCTTTGTGTGAGTGTGGTTTACTATGTAATTTTCACAGTTGATGGGTTCCACCTAATAATAAAGACTTAATCCTTTAGATTTAATCATACAATTATCCATTTCATTTGATGTGTGGTTCTTTCTTTCAACAATGCCATTTTTTTATGGTCTATATGGAACAATATGGTGCATTTGAATGCCCTGTGCAGTGCAATAACTTGTAAATTTTTTGTTCACATATTTTCCTCCATTATTTATTCTTAACCTTTGAAATCGATGTCCAGATTGTTTTTCTATAAGGCCTTGTAGGCCAAAAACTTCACTCTTAATTTTTAAGAAGTAAACCCAAGTGCATATGGATAAGTCATCAATGAAATTTAAAAAATACTTACACCCAGAGAAAGAAGTAGAAGAAAGTGAACCACATAAATCACTATGAAGAAGCTACAAAGGGGTTGAGGCATGTTTATAAAAACTATCTTGATGATTTTTGCGTAGAATACAAGTGGCACAAACACCTTCTCTGCAAGAAATGATAGGAAGACCAATCACCTTGTGTTTATTACATGGTTGTTGTAATGAGCGATAGTTTAGATGACCAAATCGCTCATGCCAAAGTTTGCTCAAGACATCACTATGATAAACAAAAGTTAATGGAAAATATGATGACCCAAAGTTTTCAAATTTGTACAACCTGGTAATATCATCAGCAATTCCAGTTGCAATAATATGCTTAGGATATTTTAAATGATTGATTACAACTTGGTGAGGTGAAAAGTCTATGGTTTTTCCTTCACCTGATAAGTGATTTGATACAATGATAGAAGGTTGTGGGAAATACTTGGAACACATAATATATCATTGAATACAATTATCTACTTGAATTTTTCCAAACCCTACAACACTAAGAGATCTATCATCATCAACAAAAAATTGTTTGGTGTTACATTCATTTAGACCAGAAAAAATGGATTTACCCTTAGCCATATTATAAGATGATATGGAGTCAATAAGCCACTCATAAGAAGAAGAAGTGGAAGTTTCATTGAAGGAAAAACCAGAAGTGGAAAGTGCATGTCTATGAGAAGAAGAGTTAAAAGAATAAGAATTAATATTGATGTTGTGCTTCTTCTAAGGCTTCCATATTTTTAAAACATTTAGAATCCACACGACCATCTTTCTCACAAAAATTTTAATGTTTCTCATCCTTCTTACTTTTATATTTTTCTCATTTGTCACTAGTAGGAGTAGAATTTGGCTAAGCGGGTTTGGGACCTTGTTTTTCTTATTGTTTTGGTGAGGATTTTGCTTCTTGGGATGATTTGATTTGTATTTCTACTAGGCCACTAAGGATTTGTTGGATGTACTGACAATGATGATCACTCCAAGTTGCACAAGCTTATATTTATCTCTAATTGTATAATCCTAGAAGGAATCAAGAGAGGGTTCTTTATAAGAAGACCCTAGATCTTCTCTGGTGGAATAAAGATAGATACAGACATAGAATATGCACTACCAAGCTTAGAAAGAATAATATATATGCAATGTGCATCCTCAAGCTCTATTTTACTGTCTTTACATAAAATTCTAAGCGTTTTGAACTTAGATAGATAATGTTCGATGGAAGAAAAATCATTGGGACTTAAATTCATTAACTAATTTTTTATCGTGTGGGCTCAAATAATATTGTGTTTACCAAACAAAGCTTGAATTTTTTCCCAAGCTTCATTGGGGTCATGAATTCCTTGAAGGTCAAACCTTAAATAAGAGAGAGATGGATATTTCTATTATTCCACTTGCTTCATTATTCTTATTATCCCAATTGGATTTATTTTCATCATTAGTGGGTTGTTGTTCTTTTCCCAAGGTAATCAAGTACAATTCTTTACTTCTTAATACATCCTTCATATGTGATTTCCATGAGAAATAGTTGGTACTGGTAAGCTAAAGATCAATGGAGAATCCATATTAAAATGTGTAGATAATATGCATTTAAAAGATGAAACCGATGGTATAAATGAAAATATCTCGAAAAAATAGGTTGTTTAAAAAAATGACACTGAAAACGGACTTCAAATGTGAAAATTATGCCCTTTAAAAATAGGCATAAACAATAACCAAAGAGCCATGTGGAAAATAGAAGTTGGTCCACATGGTGATGCCCCTCCTTCTCTAACTTTATTATAACCTTAATTTTACAAATAAGTTTCTTATGAAGTGACCCACTTTTATAGAATAAGTAGGAATCACTTTTACAATGAAGTTACTTTGCAAATTAAAGTTGCATGCAAAAAGTAACTAAAAAATAAATATTAAAGCAACTTTATAGTGATTCACTTTTATAATTTAAGTGAAATGCACTTTATAATGAATCCATAAAAATTTTCAAAAAGTAACAAAAAAGAGATTTGAAATCAAGACATCTTATTAAATAAGACAACTTTAAACCAAGTGAGTTAGTGAAAAACATGTTATAATCTTAAGAAAGAGAATAATGGGTGTTGTTGTTGTTGGAAGACAACCTTGAAGTGTGCGCTCAAAAAAAAAAATATTTGTATGTGTTCACACATAAAAAAAAATTCACTTATCTACAACAACAAGGGGTTATATCTCAGTTAGCTTACCTGGAAAATGCAAGTTTTCTCTCTATTTATGATTTGTTGAGATCGCATAGAGTGCATGACAAAGAGCATACTCAGACAAGAAAAAAAATTCCACTTTGTTTTTTATTTTCTGAGATCACATAGAGTGAAAGGAAAAGAGAATGCGTAGACTAGAAAGAGTAGCAACCAGGAAAAAAAATAGAAAAATGAAATATTATGTCTGTAAACAAAAAATTTAAAAGGGTGTATTCAGGCTTTACACCTCCGGATCTCACTGAAATGGTTGTATCTTTGGAAAAAATGAAACCTTTTCAAGTGAAATGAAAAGTTTTTCTAGCTGAAAGAAGCATGTTGGACACAATGGAATAGTCCTCTCAGTTTAGAAATGTACAGAAATAGTATATAAAATAGATATGCAACAACACGGCTTCAAGATATTGATCTACAACATGAGCGGGTATTTAAATGCACTCAGATACCATGTTAAACAACACAGGGTATTCTAATAAAGGAAGGACACCTTTAGTAACCACTCTCACAACCAAATCAAATATCAACTCACCGATGTTTTTATGTGGTAAATCCTCTATTGGGAAACATCCACGGCACTAGCCAACATGACCACTTGAGGAAATTTATTAATGAAAAAGAAATTTTTTACAAGAGAGTTTCTCACAATCGTTCATGAGAAAATGAACCTCCATGCTCTTTAAATGGATATCATGGACCAATTGGGTGCTAAGCCATGGATCAATGTAGTATTTAATATTCAGGAGAATACTATCCATCGAATCACTCTATGTTGAGAATATATCATGACCATCGGATTACAGATGCATACTAAAGAAACACACTAAGAAACACACTTTAGGCTAATGAAGCATTAGACCAAGTTGATCTTAACCAACTCCTAAGTGTCTAAATGTTAAGCCCTAGAAAAAGCCCCATGATATGTATAAAACCCCTTATTATGCCCTAGATAGTGAATTATTACATTTCTAGTAGGTCAGCTAGAACCCTTCTTTGCACCCTTTCACTGTAATTGTAACCCCTAGTCTCCTATATATATATATCAAGGAGTTCTAGTATTAGGATCATCTTGTCTCATCTCATATTGTGTTTTGAAGTTTATATATTGTAAAGAAGGTTTCCCCCTTGAAGTGGACTGAATTTTATTGATTTCTTATCATTTTTAAGGTGTTCGGTCATAACATTTGGTATCAAAGCTCAAAGTCATGGGGTTTCACTGCTACATCTGAGACACCTTGGAATTTTCTCTATAAATTTGTTTCTACGACGTTTCAGAAGAAACCCCTTGGAGGATATTTAGTATACTGATCAAGGTATGTGGGGTTTGTTGTCATCTTATACACACCTGAGAGACGTGGAAGAAATATTCAATCCATTCGGTGTGTCATTGGGGGAAAGTGAGAGTTAAGGTGTTGTCACCTAATACTCAACTTCTCCGTCTAGACCAACTCCTAGCGAAGCCAAGAGGGGTAGTCCCTAATAAAATACTAAGGCTTCAAACTAGTCTAATTACAAAAATTGAATCTAGGAGTTTGATTCATTAAACAATATAAAATAAATTTATACTAAATCATACACAGATCAATTATTCACCACAAGATACATAAAACATATACTTACATAAAAGGATACTTGAGACAAATGTTAGATATAAGTAAATAAAATTGCTTCAAAGTAAATGACCGAAATAAAGTGTTTGAAGTATATGACTTCGCAAATGTATAAATGAGACCAGTTCCTTAAAGGTATACTGGGCAATGTATATCATGTGTTTTATTAGGATTTATTGATGGTAGGTTAATGAGATAAATTTTATTTGCAAGGAAAATAAAATGTGTTTCTAAACTAGATTTGGCCCTTTAGAAAAAGTCCCTAAAGTGGAGGTTGAGCTTGTTGAATATCCAACAGGGAGGTCCCTCTGATTTTTTACACAAGCCTAAGAAAATGTGGGAGATCCGACAGGGAGAACCTAGATCTCAAAGTTCCCGCTAGATATCTTACACAAACTCTCTTACGTTTCCACTAAAACAAAGTTCCCTTTAAGATTTCCTTAATTAATCTATCACCACTGACCTGCCCAGCATGTATGAAATTTACTCACAGAAGATCGAGACAAGCTCGCAACTGGAAGGGTCATGAACTGCACTGGGAGCTAAGGGGAGTTGTTTATTTTAAACAATAAAGCAAAGTACTGAAAGGGAAATGTTTTTTCTAATTACTAAAGTCTTCACTGGCTAGCCTCTTGCGAGGAGCTAAGGAGACTGTTTATTTCCAACTTTGAAATTTAATAAATGAAAACTAACTAGAAATTAGTATTCTACTTTTGCAAAATTGAAATCTAATCTAGATTGTGATTTATTTTAAATTTAAAATTAAAGTTAGATTGTAATGCTTTGTGATGAATTGAAAGATTAGTTTTAACTTATCTTTAGTTGTGCACATTGAATCTAAGCTAATATTGCAAAAATGAGACAATCACCAAAACATCATTCCTCTAGGGGGGATGAAGAGTGGGAGCTTGTATCCCCACTAATTTTATTAAATAAATTACACAAATATTTATTGGAGCGACATGTGACCATTAATTATGGGGGTTGCAAGTCTTTACAATGATTTACAAGTATTTATTGAATAAAGGGGTGCCCTCGGGGGTCCCAGATTCTCCAAATCTGCCCAACATAATTTCCTCTTATCTGTTCACAAACCTGCACAAAACAACAAGCAAACAATGACAAAAGAAGGCCAAAAATTGACTAAGTAAAACTAGTATAAATTGAGCAAAAATGAACTAAGAAGAGCAAGCTAAAGATCTTATCTCCTTAAGGTCTTTGTTTTTTGTTTTAGAACAACAATACAAAGGCACTTAAATTGCCAAATATGAAAGTGGAAGCTTTTAGAAAAGAACTACCTTTTAACTTCTAAATTTTTTGAAAGAAAAACATGCTAAAAGGAGAATTTTCCTATGCTAGATCTAAGCATTAGATGAAACTTTAAAGTACAAACTTGGATCTAGTTTATCTTATGCATGTACACTTAAATATTTATAATTCGATATAAACATAGATTTAAGATACTTGCATTTGCAACAAAGTTACCAAAATTTAGATTTTCTTTTGAGAAAGAGAGAAGGAAGAAACTTGTAGCTTTGGAACCCTTGGGAAATGGAGTCTTTAGATGAGTTAAGGAGGGACTAAGTCTTTATATCCTTGAAGTTGTGAAGATACAAGCAAGTTTCATCACCACTCCAAGCTATGAGAACCTATAAGCTTTAAAATCTTGCAACAAAACTTATTAAAGAAAATTGGTGTCACCTACAAAAGAGACTTGAAAAGTATATTAGTTAACCAAAACATGTATACAAATCAAAATCTCTAAATATAAATGAACAATAGGATTTAACAACAAAGCTAGATAAAATCCTATCATATTGATGATAGCACCCTTTCAAAGGCCAAAACAACAAACTTAAAGCAAGAAATTAAGAAACTATTATCTCATAGAGTAAGCACAAATGACATCAAGCATACAAACACATGTATACCACACCTTCTTGACCTCTAAATTATCTTTATTCCAAATAGAAGTATTACAATAGTTCAACCACAAGCAAGATCCCCAAACTCCAACTAGTTTACAATGGGAGAGTAGCTTGTATAAATAGAAAAAAGAGAAGATGCCAAGAGGAGGAGGGTGCACCACTTGGAAGGAAATGAGTGCCAAGTGTGGTAGAAAATGTTTCCACCTCCCACAAATCTCCCACAATCCTCCACATGGTGAGTTAGGTTGGGTAAGGGATTGCCACCTCCAAAATCTTGGTGAAATCTCACACAAGTGTGCCACCTCTCTCAAGGAGGACGCACCTCTTCTTGGCCCACACTCCAATACCACATAAAACATGTGTTTTATTATTCAAAGAGTATTTCACATGTGTCAATAAAACTTTTCCACCTCAAAATAAGGTAGATTCAACCCAAAACATGTCCCATACATGTTCCCCCAAAATTTGGTTTGCTGATTTTTTTTTTTTGGAGTGAAATTGACTTTTTAGTGATTAAAATCACTAATTTCACTCACCAAAGTTGGTACTTAGGTACTATGGGTGCTCTAGGTCCAAATATGAGCATCCCCAAGGCATAGGAAGACTCCTAGTACCACTTTTGTATCACAACTTTAGTTTTTAATTAAAAATTCTCGTTTTGCAGAAAATTTTTAATTAACTGAAAAAATTAAAAAATCCTAAAGGGGACTTAACACATTTCCATAAAAATTTAGGAGGATGTTTATCATGGTAATATAATTTATACACTAGGCTTATATCTATTCTAAGGCCTAACCATGAGTATATACTCCATCTTTGAAGAAATTGAGTGAAAAAACTCAGAAATTATAAATAGCCTTTAAACAACAAAATATAATTAATAAGTAAAACAAAAACACTCCAGAGTAACAACTCATGCCTAATTCGAAGGTGGCTAAGACATTTTACAAGTTCATCATGCAACACATCTTATTACAATTCTCCGGAGGGTATGGAAAATGTGAAAAGGGGTGGTCTTATTGACCCGCTGAACTTCTGAACTATGAATTTTGAACATGAAAATGTTCAATCTTTGGCGGTTCGCTGGAAGTCCATCCTAGTGCAACTTGGTGGATAACATTGGCTCCATATGGGGACATGTGTTTGATATTTAAGTAAAAGGAGAGCATGCGAGAATCCAAAGTCTGTTCCTACATCACAAACATCTCGCCAAAAACAACATCAACGACACATGTATATGAAGACCAAGTGTAAATTGAAATTGCAGAATTATTATACATGTATATACAAAATATAATCCAAAATTGAAAATGAATTAATATACATAAAGTACAAAAGAAGAAAGTGAACATAAATGAAAATAAAATACAGAGGAAAGGGTTAGAGATATGTTACAAAGGATGCCCCATGGCATCAAATAACATTACTGAAGAAAACTTAAAAATTGTTTGCTCATTGATAGTTTTGGCCTTCTCATTATCCAATTGGGTGAAGTAGAAAACATATGTAACAACCATGTCATGGATGAAACAAGACCTTAGATTTCTGAAAAATCCATGTTCGAAATGACTCGTTGAAGATCCTTTTCCAAGTTTTATCAACTTGGGGTTTTTCTTGAGATTAGAACACTCAAGAAACATGTGCATTTCTTTATTCAACCAAAAATTGAAGTCTAGTAAACCTTGTAAAGTTTGGATGAATCTCTGCATTGGACTATCATGGTGGAAGTGCAACCACTGATCATAATGATCTGGAATTGATAAACTGGAGTTGTCTTCCACTTTCCCATTATCTATTAAGTCATCTAATGGTTGAAAGACTAGAACTATCAAGACATCTGCTTCATTGATCATTTCATGTTCATCATAACTGTAAAATATCTTCTCTGATGAGATAGATTCCTCGGGAGGAGGGTGGGGATTTTAATTATATAGATATTCAATCATTTCAAACTCAAAATCCTTTGTTTCCTCATGACTAGTTAATGAATCATATATAAGCTCTTCCAGAATTTCCAGGTGAAATTCCCTTTCTTGTTCACTATGAAGCTTTGGCTCTATAGGGTCTAAATATTTAACACAAGCTTCTGCCTCTGCAAGGCGAGCTTCCATGGATTTTAACTACTTTGCATAGATGAATTCTATGGCATAAATGACTTCTTTAAACTTTTGTTTGGAATCTGGTGAAGCATCATACTTAACATCTGAATTGACTGTTTTTTTATTTGGAGGTTTCTTCTCCTTCCATTTTTCCATAAAAGCATCAATCAATTCATTGTACGTACTAACATGTTTATCCTTAAGTTTTGTAAACCAATCAAGATCATCATCATCAAAAGATAAGACAAACAATTTCATTCCCACATCTTCATATAAGGAATTGCAACACCATTTATTAAAGCAAAGGGAAACCTTCTTAACATGGCGTCTAGCATGAACAATATTATTACTTTGAAAACAAGGAAAAATTTTAATTGATTTTTCTGGAATCACATGTGGATAACCACTTGTTGCAGAAAAATCAATAGGTTTATAAAGATCATCCATTTCTAAACTAGATTTATAATTAGAAAAAATAAAAGTCTAACAGAAATGGACTGGAACCCAAAAATGATTAAGGATCCTATGAGAAGACAACTTGGCTAACTTTCTCCAAAAACACCTTCGGGGTTCAAGGATGAAGCTAAGAAAACCGTGAGTTCCTCCTTGCAGATTACTTTGTCAAGTTATTTTGAAGTGGAGTCTCCAGATGATCAAGTTTATTTTAAACAAACAAAAAGCATAAAACAAAGCAAAAAGGAAAAAGGAAAACAAAAAGTCGTATTATGGGAATATAAATATTTATCCTTGACAACGGTGCCAAAATGTTTCCGGCTTATACACACATGAGAGAAGTGGAAGAAATATTCAATCCACTCGGTGTGTCCTTGGGGGCAAGCGGGAGTTAAGGTTTTTTCACCTAATCCTCAACTCCTCCTTCTAGGCCAACTACTAGCGAAGCCATGGGGGTAGTCCCTAACAAAATACTAAAGCTTGAAACTAGTCTAAGTACAAAAATTGAATCTAGGAGTTTGATTCATTAACCAATATAAATAAAATTTATACTAAATCATGTACAGATCAATTATTCACCACAAGATACATAAAACGTATGCTTACATAAATGGACACTTGAGACAAATGTTAGATGCAAGTAAATCAAATTGCTTCAGAGTAAATGAATGAAATAAATTGTTTTAAGCATATGGCTTTGCAAATGTATAAATGAGGCTAGTTCCTTAAAGGTATAGTGGGAAATATATATCATGTGTTTTATTAGGATTTATTGATGGTAGGTTAATGAGATAAATTTTATTTGCAAGGAAAATAAAGTGTTTGTCTAAACTAGATTTGGCCCTTCATAAAAATCCCCTAAAGTGGAGGTTGAGCTTGTTTAATATCCAACAGGTAGGTCCCTCTGATTTTGCACACAAGCCCAAGACAATGTGGGAGATCCGACAGGGAGAACCTAGATCTCAAAATTCCCACCAGATATCTTACACGAACTCTCTTACATTTCCATTAAAGCAAAGTTCCCTTTAGGATTTCCCTAATTAATCTATGACCATTGACCAACCCAATGTGTATGAAACTTCCTCCTAGAATATTGAGACAAGATCACAATAGGAAGGGTCAGGAACCGCACTGGGAGCTGAGGGGAGTTGTTAATTTTAAACAATAAAGCAAAGTACTTAAACAAAAATATTTTTTCTAATTACTAAATTCTTCATTGACCAAGCTCTTGCAAGGAGCTAAGGAGACTGTTTATTTCCAACTTTGAAATTACATAAATGAAAACTAACTAGCAATATTAGTATTCTACTTTTGCAAAATTGAAATCTAATATAGATTGTGATTTATTTTAACTTTAAAATTAAAGTGATATTGTAATGATTTGTGATGATTTGAAAGAATAATTTTAGCTTATCCTTAGTTGTGCAAATTGAATCTAAGTTAAAATTGCAAAAATGAGACAATCACCAAAACAGCGTTCCTCTAGGGGGGATGAAGAGTGGGATATTGTAGCCCCACTGATTTTATTAAATAAATTACACAAATCTTTATTGGAGTGACTTGTGACCATTCATTAGAGGAGTCACAAGTCTTTACAATGTTTTACAAGTATTTATTGAAGAAAGGGGTGCCCTCGGGGGTCCCAGATGCTCCAAATCTGCCCAAAATGGACATAATTCCCTCTTATATGTTCGCAAACCTGCAAAACACAACAAGAAAACAATGAAAAAATATGGCCAAAAACACTTTGGAAGTGTCTTTGGTTATTAGTAGGAAAGACCCAAAATTGTCTAAGTAAAACTAGTGTAAATTGAACAAAAATGCACTAATAAGAGCAAGCTAAAGAGCTTATCTCCTTAGGGTCTTTGTTTTTTGTTTTAGAACAACAATATGAAGGCACTTAAATTTCCAAATATGAAAGTGAAAGATTTTAGAAAAGAGCTACCTTTTAACTTCAAAAAATTTTGAAACAAAAAACATGCTAAAATGAGACTTTTCCTATGCTATATCTAAGCATTAGATGAAACTTTAAAGTACAAACTTGGATCTATTTTATATTATGCATGTACACTTAGATATTCAGAATTTGAAATAAACATAGATGTAAGATACTTGCATTTGCAACAAAGTAACCAAAATTTAGATTTTGTTTTGAGAAAGAGAGAAGGAAGAAACGTGTAGCCTTGGATCCCTTGGACATTGGAGTCTTTAGATGAGTTAAGGAGGGACTAAGTCTTTAGATCCTTGAAGTTGTGAAGAGACAATCAAGTTTTATCACCATTCCAATCTATGAGAACCTATAAGCTTTAAAATCTTGCAACAAAACTTGTTAAAGAAAATTGGTGTCACCTACAAAAGAGACTTGAAAAGTATATTAGTTAACCGAAACATGTATACAAATCAAAATCTATAACTATAAATGAACAACATGATTGAACATCAAAGCTATATAAAATCCTATCCTACTTGATGATATCACCCTTTCAAAGGCCAAATGAACAAACTTAAAGAAAGAAATTAGGCAAATATTACCTCATAGATTAAGCACAAATGACATCAAGCATCCACACATATGTATAACACACCTTCTTGACCTCCAAAGTCTCTTTATTCCAAATATAAGTATTACAATAGTACAACCACAAGCAATATCCCCAAACTCCAACTAGTTTACAATGGGAGAGTAGCTTGTATAAATAACAAAAAGAGAAGATGCCAAGAGGAGTAGGGCACACCACTTGGAGGAGGGGGGCGCACCACTGGAAGGAAATGAGTTCTAAGTGTGGTAGGAAATGTTTCCACCTACCACAAATCTCCCACAATCTTCCACATGGTGATTTAGGTTGGGTAAGGGATTGCTACCTATAAAATATTGGTGAGATCTCACACAAGTGTGCCACCTCTCTCAAGGAGGGCGCACCTCTTCTTGGCCCACACTCCAATACCACATAAATATGTGATTTATTCTTCAAAAAGGCTTTCACATGTGTGAATCAACCTTTTCCACCTCAAATGAAGGTATATTCAACCCAAAACATGTCCCAGACATGTTCCCCCAAAATTGGGTTTGTTGATTTTATTTTATTTTATTTGTCTTTTTGGGTTTTTTGTTTTAGTGAAATTGACGTTTTAGTGATTAAAATCACTAATTTCACTCACCAAAGTAGGTGTTTAGGTAATTTGGGTTCTCTAGGTCCAAAAATGAGCACCCCCAAGGCATAGGAAGACTCCTAGTACCACTTTGTTATTACAATTTTTTTTTTAATTAAAAATTCTTGTTTTGCGAAAAAAATTTAAATAACTGAAAAAATTAAAAAATCCTAAGGGGGACTTAACACATTTCCATACAAGTTTAGGAGGATTTTTATCATGGTAATATAAATTAGACACTAGGCTTATATCCATGCTAAGGCCTAACCATGAGTATATACTCTAGCTTTAGAGAAATTGAGTGGAAAAACTCAGAAATTATAAATAGTGTTTAAACAACAAAATATAATTATAAATTAAAAAAACACACTCCAGAGTAACAACTCATGCCTATGTCGAAGGTGGATAATACCTTTTACAAGTTCATCATGCAACATGTCTTATTACAATTCCCCGAAGGGTATGGAAAATGTGAAAAAGGGTGGTCTTATTGACCGACTGAACTTCTGAACTCTGAATTTTGAACATGAAAAAGTTCAATCTTTGGCCGCTCGCTGGAAGTCCATATTAGTGCAACTTGGTGGATAATAGGGTTAAAATTTCATCTCCTGAGGCCTTACACTTTCAAAGATAAATATTGTGTAATATATGGTTCTGGAATCATTTTGAATTTATTCATCTCAGAATTTGCACTATAAATATTTTTATGTAACGTTTCAGACCCTAAAATCCAGATTATATTCATAGAAATTATCAAGGTATCTATGATAAAAATTTCATCTTTTGGGTCATCCTAATTTTGTATATACACCCTTTGGAAGATAGGGTATTTGACTAGTTGTATTGACTAGTCTCAAACAAGTGTTCCGGGTAAAGAAGTCATAACTTATTCCTAGAGTATCCAAATTGAGTGAGACTAGTTGCATTGGATTGTGGATCATCTTTAGTATCTCGGGTACAAATTTCATAATTTTATATCAATTAGTTTGTGCAGAGAAGGCTATACAAGTGAGATCACTTGGAAAGGAAAAAAATCAACAAGGTGTGGAGAAGTTACCATAACTTCCACTTGGCACATCCAATTTTGGTCAGACCTGTGGAATTTGAGAAAATAAATTTCACTATAGGTTGAAACTACAGACTTAGAAGGACCAAAACTTTAGATATACACCATAAGAAAGGTCAACCAAGAGGAGAAACAACAAATTAAGGTTTTTAAAGGTATGTAACTTGCAATTGGCATGATTATTTTTGGAATATTTGTTTCGAGTGATTTAAAATTTTTCATATATATGGAATAGAGGATTATTATTATTATTTCTCCATATGGGTCCCAAAAAGGTGACAACACCTATTAAACCTCCATAAGTCTCATCTATGACTCAAGAAGAAAATGAGGACATACAAAACATGTTGTCCAAATTCGAGGAACAAATTAGGAATGCGAGTGAAAAGTCTAATAATTGGTTAAACTCACAAAGACAAATTCAAGTAATGGAAGGGAAGATGTTTGGCATGGAAAAAAAATATGGAGGGTATAAAAAACAATATGGATGATATGGAAAATAATATGGAAGAAAATAAGAATGACATAAAAAAATTACAAAATTCCATGAAGGAAATGCAAAAACTGTCTTCCTTGATATCTCAAGCTATAGATGGGATATTCCCTAAAGGAGACATCAAAATGGAATGGACTCATGAAAATAAAGGTAGTACTCATGTTGAAAAAAATACCAATAATAATCCATTTAGTGAATCTAACTCTAATTGTGGAGTTAATTCTGGCGGGGGTCCTAAATTTAACTTTCCAAAAATTGAATTAAATAAGTTTGATGGTACATATATATTTACTTGGGTGAACCAAATAGAGAAATATTTTGAACTAAATAATATTATGGATGATAAGAAAAGGATTCACATAACGACCTTGAAATTTGAGATAAAACCATATCAATGGTATCAATGGATAGTGAAAAAAAAAACCCCTTTATATCACTACACTTGGGGTTTATTTACAACAGACTTAGAAGCAAAATAGGGGAAAGTTTGGGAACAAGACTACTTCAGTCAATTGACAAGAATCAAATAGTTAGGTGATATTGAAGAATATAATTCATAATTCATGGTACTGGCCACAAGGGTGGATAACCTAACTGATGAACACTTGATAGAAACTTACATGGGTGGATTAAAAGAAGACATTAAACATGAAATTTTCTTAAGACAACCTACAAGTATTATGGAAGCTATGAAAAATGATCATCATATTCATGCCAAAAATAAGGATACATACAAGTATAGCATTGGAGGCAAAGATCGTTTTGGGGGTCATAAAACAACCATATCTCAACCAACAAGGTTGACACCTCAACAAATGGATGAAATAAGAGCAAAATGACTATGTTTCAATTGTGACAGCAAGTATAGTAAAGGGCATAAATGCAGTCATAAGAAATTATTCTACATAGACTGTGAAGAGGATGAAGATATTTTACCTAAACCAATAAGGTTGACACCTCAAAAAATGGATGAAAGAAGAGAAAAATGAATGTGTTTCATTTGTGACAACAAGTACAGTAAGGGGCATAAATGCGGTGAAAATAAATTATTCTACATAGACCGTGAAAAGAAAGAAGATCAAGAATTGGAACCATCACAAGACCCAATTATAGAAGAGACTACTCCAATAATATCTTGTCATGCTTTGGTCGGTATCACTACTCCACAAACCCTCAAGATACAAGGATACATAAAAAAGAAAAAGGTAACAATGTTGATTGATTCAGGTAGCACCCATAATTTCATCAATTACAAATTAGCAAAAGATCTCAATTTTTTTGTATATCTTGCACCAAAGTTTCAAGTAATGATTGCAAATGGAGGTACCATAAATTGTTCAGGGAAATTCCATAGTATTAAGCTCAACACGGGGGAGTATTTTCTAGAAATCCCCATGGTTTCCATCCAAATGGGGGGTGTTGATGTTTATTAGGGGTCAAATGGTTGCAATAACTGAGAATAGTGGCCTTTGATTTTCAAAATATTTTTATGAGATTTTCCTCAAATGGTAATGAAATTGAGCTTAGAGGTATCCAAGGGAAACTCTCTAAAGTGATAAGATCTAATAGCATGGAAACATTACTCAAAAAGGGACACCAGGGTGTAAATGCACATATGTGCTAAATTGATGTTCAAACATCTATAGCCTCGGCTCCATCAAATCTCCAAATAATTATCAACAATCATTCCAAGGTATTTGGTGAAATGCCTAAGGGTCTTCCACCTACCCGAGACCATGACCATGCTATTCATTTGCAGCCAGGAAGTGTACCTCCTAACATTAGGCCTTACAAGTATCCATATGCACATAAGAGTGAGATTGATTGCATGATCCAAGAAATATTAGAGGCCGAAATCATTCAACATTGCCAAAGTTCTTTCTCTTCACCGGTAGTGTTGGTTACAAAAAAAGACAGATCATGGAATATGTGTCCAGATTATAAACAACCCAACAAAATGACCATCAAAGATAAGTTTCCCATCCCTGTCATTGATGAATTATTAGATGAATTACATGGAGCAAAATTCTTTACTAAGTTGGATCTTCGTTCGAGATATCATCAAATTAGAATAAGACAGGAAGACATTCCTAAAACAACTTTTAGAACACATGAAGGTCATTATGAATTTTTGGTTATGCCATTTGGACTGACTAATGCACCATCAACATTTCAATCCCTTCCTTAGTTAGTATTTTTTGATGACATACTAATCTACAAAAAATCTTGGGAAGAGCATGTACAACATGTTGACAAAGTATTACAACTATTGGAGAGAAACAACTTTATGCAAAGCCTTCCAAGTGTTCCTTTGGGGTTCAAGAAGTGAAATATTTGGGTCATATTGTATCTCATGAAGGTGTAAAAGTGGACCCTAACAAAATTTAATCTATAAGGGAATGGCCAATTCCAAAAACCTTGAAAAAACTTAGAGGATTCTTAGGATTGACAAGTTATTACCGTAAGTTTGTCAAGAAATATGATCAAATAGAAGCACCTCTAACAACATTATTAAAGAAGGAAGCATTTTCTTGGAAAGAAGAAGAAACCAAATATTTTGAAAGACTTCAGAAGTCTATGTGTACAACTCTCGTCTTGACCACAAATGACTTCACAAAAACATTTATTGTGGAGTGTGATGTCTCAGTCCATGGAATTGGTGCAGTTTTAATGCAGGAAGGAAGGCCCATTTCCTTTGAAAGTAGACAACTTCAAGGAAAAAAATTAGTCAAACCCATTTATGAAAAATAAATGTTGGCCATAATACATCCAGTTTAGAAATGGCACCCCTACCTAATAGGAAGACACTTCAAGTTCAAAACAGATCGTGACAGTTTGAAATACTTTTTGGAGAAAAAAATACCTTCGGAAGAGAAACAAAAATGGGTTACAAAGATGTTGGGTTATGACTTTGAAATTATATACAAAAAAGGAAAACACAATGTTGTGGCAGATTCCCTTTCCAGGAAAGAAGAAGAAACAAAAGGTTCACTATGTGTTATTTTTGGTCCGCAATCGGATTGGGTGGAAGAAGCAAGGATAGAACGAAATTGAAGATCAAGAGGTATGTAAGATCATTAAAAAACTACATGAATACCCCAGTTCAGTAGAAACGTTTGTATGGAATAATGATTTTATACTGTATCATGATTGCCTATACTTATGTAAGAATTCCCAACTCAAACAGAAGATCCTTCTGGAATTTCACACTTCTCCTATAGGGGTACATTTAGGATTCTTGAAAACATACCACAGGGTCAAGAAGGATTTTTTCTGGGAAGGTCTTAAAAATTATGTTCAAAAGTTTGTCTCAAAATGTATGTTTTGCCAACAGAATAAGGGAGAGACAATCAAGACTAATCAAGACTCTATGTCTCCTACAACCATTAGCTATACCAAGCCAACATTGGGAAGAAGTTTCCATGGATTTTATTATAGTTTTACCAAAATCAGAAGGAAAGATCATCATCATGGTAGTAGTGGATCGAATAGCAAAGTATGTCCATTTTTTTATCTCTTTATCATCCTTTTAAAGAAAACACAGTAGAAGCAACATTCATGGAAATAGTTCAAAAACTACATGGAGTCCCCAAGATTATTGTAAGTGACAGAGACCCAATTTTCACGAGAAATTTTTGGACTGAATTGTTTTCTTGTTTTGGTACTCAATTGGCTCATAGTTCATCTTACCACCCTCAATCTGATGGGAAAACTAAGATTGTGAATAAATGTCTAAAAGGATATCTTCGTTGCTTTGCATGCGATAAAAAGACATAATGGGTCAAGTGGTTTCCCTTAGATGAATGGTGGTACAACACATCCTTCCATACTTCATCAAAAATGTTCCCATTTATGGAACTTTATGGATATCGTCCTCCATCCATCACATCACCCTTGAAAGAGAATACAAAGGTTCAAGCAGTGGAGGACTACATAGGGAACCAACAAGAGGTCCTAAAATTGTTGAAGGACAACTTGGTTATGGCATAAAATAGGATGAAACAACAAGCAGATCAACATTTCTAAGGCTACAACCATACAAAAAAATGTCCCTAAAGAAACAAAAGAAGGAAAATAAACTAGCACCCAAATATTATGGCCCCTATAAGGTTTTGCAAAGGATTGGAAGTATGGCTTACAAATTGGAGTTGCCTCCATCTTCACGTGTACATCCAGTACTCCATGTTTCTTTCTTAAAGAAGGTCATCGACAACAAGATCCCGGTCCAAACAAGTTTACTAGAGCTTAATGAAGAAGGAAAAATCATACTAGAGCCAGAAACAATCCTTTAAACAAGAATTAAGCAGCTAAGAAATCGAGCAATTACAGAATACCTCTTCAAATGGAAGAACCTACTAGTGGATGAGTCCTTCATACAGAAGCATCCATGGTTAGATAAGTGTTTAGGACAACAATTGTTTGAAGGGGATGGGAATTTTAATCCGTAGACAAATCCCCATGATATGTATAAAACCCCTTATTATTCCCTAGATAGTGAATTATTACATTTCTAGTAGGTTGGCTAGAACCCTTCTTTGCACCCTTTCATTGTAATTGTAACCCCTAGTCTCCTATATATATATATATATATATATAAAGGAGATCTAGTATCAGGATCATCTTATCTCATCTCATATTTTTTTTCTGAAGTTTATATATTGTAAAGGAGGTTCCCCCCTCGAAGTGGACTGAATTTTATTGATTTCTTATCATTTTTAAGGCATTGGGTCATAACACTAAATATCCTAACAATTTTCCTTATGGGTTACAAGGCAAAGTCATTGGTTGAACATCATGCTTTGACACCACAACCTTAGATGAATCAACAATATAAAGAGCAAAAATAGGTGTATCACAAGTTGAGGGAACAATAATAGGTGCACCATCAATAGAGGAAACATTATTAACTACACCCATGACATAGGAAACAATAGAAGTTGTAGCACCAACATAGGAAACAACAATGGGACCATGGAAATTGGTGATAAATACAAGGAGAATATAATGGAAAATAATATGAACGAGTGCAATGACATAACAAGGGCCAACAAAAGGCCTATGAAACTAGGGTTGTGGGGGCTATGATAAATTCCAATCAGTGCCTAAAAACAACTTGTGTGAAACCAAGTAAATGCCTAAATTAACAAAAAAATTGAATAACAAATGTGTTAATGTACAAATTTAACTTGTGAAATACCTAGGTGTTGGGAATGCCTATAGAGACTATAGTGTTATTGGCTAAAGTGACAGAGGAAGAAGGAATAACATGTATGACAAAGTGTATGTGAGATTGATGAGGAAAATTCTTGTTGGAAATTAGAAACACATGGTGATCAACAAATAAGGAATCTCAAAAACATTGATCTAAATTTGACCATAACAAGAAATTAACGTACTATGATTAAAATAATTTAACTTGTCATGCTATACCTAAGTGCGATCCATGCCAAGAGAAATGACAAGGATGATTGTTGGAGTGCTAAGTCCATAATTCTTTCCCCTCATTAATTATCATTACATTTTTTTGTTGTAAATAAAAACTGATATTAACTGATTAATCCTTTGTCACTGTACAAAATTTACCAGTTTCACAGGCTTTCCACTTGTTCCGCCAAACTAGGGGAAACTGAAACAGATGGAATCCTTTTATACTTGTATCCAAAAGTAACATCCACCACTTGCTCCACCATACATATGGGAACCAAAGAAAGTGGTAGCAGATAGTGTTGACAGTGATATCTAGAAATGCATTCAAAAATTGATAATTCAAACTGAACAGAAATCCTAAGCAGGAAAATAAGAAAAAAACCCCATTGCCTTGCAAATGGAGTGTACAGGGTTGAAAAAATTTAAATATTAGAAGGTTTGTTTGAATAGTGGAACCTTCCATCCGAAGAGTCGCCATGAGGAGTGAATTCAGGAGGTTGTGCGTAGGTCAGGCATCTCTGTTTGACCGGGGTGTTCGAGAAGGCATCGAACAAGATGTTGATTATGCTACTGAGGAGGGTATGTCGGTGGATTTGTTCCATCATATACCTCCTCATCTCAAATATGAGATCCAAGTGCTTTGGAGTAAGGAGGCTAGGTTAACTCTGGTCTCGCTCTGTGTCTGAGTTGAGAAAAGGAGGCTCAGTTGGGCAATCCGTCTGGGGGATTTCCTCTTGAACAATTAAAGTAGCTCCCTCCATGGTTGTCTATGTATCCATTGCTGCAATGCTAGTACCGGGTCTATCCTGGGGGTCTGGGACCATGTAGAGGAGGGAGTCTAGTGGAACCTGAATTGGTTCCTCCAATATTTCCTCCTCCACATAGGCCATTGGAGGTGTCGTCAACTCCTTCGTTCACTGAGACCAAGCTATCGAGGAGGTTCTCTCTAATTTGTGCAAGAATCTCTGCCTTGCAACATAACCATACCAAGAGGGTCCCCTCCTGGTTTTCCCTCGCTCACACGACATGACAAAATTTGGAGGCCATAGAAATATGAGAATGAGGACACACAAAGTCGGGTAGCTGAGTAGAGTGGAACCTTGATGGAGCAAGGAAACAGAATGTAACATGCCATGGAAAACTTGGAGTAATATCCAAGAGGATGAAATGACCGCGTAGCCTCCTCTCATACCTGTTGTCATCCCCCTGCCATGACTTATTGAGGGTGCCATTAATCCCACTCGAGGGAGTTGTCCCTCCATCTGTTGTGTGCGTTTAAGGTCGTCCTCCATTTGAGAATGAGGATTGGGGTGGAGATCGACCATATTTATGGATTGAATTTCATGGGGGATGTGTGGCCTCCACTGAGCTACATGGCACCCCATCCAAGGGGGAAGTCTCTTCGAGATATATCGTGACATATGATCAGTATCCGGGAGGTGTGGAGATTCGAGCATCCAATTGGATCATCTCCTCTTTTCAGTCTAGTCCCTCATTGTCTAGGAAATCTGCAATCTTATTGGAATCTCTTTTCACATGTGAGGGGATGAGGGTGAGATGGGGCTGAAGGAGGGACCCAAATTATTCCAACAATCCCAATAATCTCCAGCTTGGGAAAATTTTCGAGGGGTGTGAACCATGGATTATTTTAGAGATAAGTTGGGTGATTACCTGGGAATCCCCTTCAACTATCAACTGAAATATGTGGCGACTAATTTCCAGATTGATCCCCTTAAGAAGGCTCCGGAGTTCTGCTACATTGTTGTGTTGAATCTCATATATCCTATTGTGATATGAAGAATTCTCCACTCACTGTTTCATAGTACCACTCCAAAAACCTCTAGCCCATGATTACCCTTTGAGGAGTCGTCGAAGTTTAATTTTACAAATCCTGGAGGGGAGGGGACCAAGAGATCGAACTTCAGGCAATTTTTACTAGGAGGATTTCGTTTTGTTGGGGACCCTCGGAGAGGTTTAGCTTCTAGGAATGGAGGATGTGACTTCAAGAGGGATTTCATGATCCAAATGGATATCGGTGGCCACCCACCTTTTCCAACTGGCTCAAAATAGTTTTCTGACAATTTTGGTAATTTACTATTTTTAGCAGTTTTCATTTCTGGAGTTGTTTTGAGGCCCTAAACGATGTTTTTTGGGAAAACAGGTTTGAAATGTTAAATCTCCTTCGATGTTGCACCTAAAATGAATCTCCTCGACGATACCTTTCCAATGGGCTATCATATGCCTAAAATTGAGATCGTATGCAAAAGTTACGACCCCTGGAAGTTGATGTACTAACTTACCCAAACAGGGCCCACATGACTTTTGGCGCTTCATCTCCTAGGGTTAGTTTTTTGGATGTCTATGGTTTTTGAAATTCCTGCTTATTGTAAAAAGGCCTTCAGAGCCTCATTGTAATCATCTTATTGTGAACGAGTGCAACCGTCACATCTCTTCTCAGAGATAAGCCGCCACCATTCCAGCAAGCTTGTTTCCACTGCATTTTACAGTTTTCAGCTTATTTCGTTATTGAATAGAAAACCTACTTTACTGTATCTCTGTTATTTTGTTTTAAGCACATGTTAATAATCTGTATTCATTTCGTTCTGCTCATAAAATTTGGATCATTTCATTTCAAGTCTTCCTAATTCCATTGCTCAAATATGATTCTTTCCTGAACCAGATTGAGGATATTTGCTCAAGTAAAGTGGGTGGGGGAGGAGGTGGAGTGGAAAATTATTTTATTTCTCTCTTTCCATATTTTTCAGGCTATGAATTTAGGTAGCAGTTGCTATATGCGATCTAGGATTGGGTTTTGATAGGTGATGGAGTCCCAATTTCCAATGGTGCTTACAATGTTGGCTCTGTTCCTGTTAGAGTGGCGCATTAATTGCACTACCATATCCCAAATGACTTCATTGTGGTCACGTTGATTTAAGATGTGCTCCATTGTCTCTACCTATTTTCGACAGAGGAGGCAGATTGAAGGTCCCACAAATCCTCATTTTCTTAGGTTATCCCAAGTGAGAATGCGATTCTAAGAAATTATCTAGAGATATAATGGGACGTTCGACGAGAGTTTTGGATTCTAGATTTTTCCCTATATGTGCTCTTTTGGTTGCATTTGCTAGTTTTCCTGGAGATGATAAGCCTCCTTGACTGAGAATTTACCTGTTTGCAAGTGACCCCATCTGAGGATGTCCAGACCGTCCTTGATGCAGATCTTTTTTTTATTAGCACAGTCCCTCTAGGCCTGCATGTCGATTCCCTCTTGTATGCTTAGTTCATGGGGTTGGGTTTTCCATATGTGCTAGGGGTGTTGTAGAAATTTTTCCTTCCAAATATATTTTACATCTAGAGTGTCCCTTGATTTCATTTGCTGATGAAGGGGGATGAGTTCTTCTATTGGTTAAAGCGACGGTTGTTGCTGCCAAGAGTCTTTCCAAAATAAGGAGTTCTCTCCATTTTGCATCTCCTAGAACGCATGTTTTTGTATGAGAGGTATATTGCTCCAGGATGTGTTCAAGATGTTGGATCCTTGAATTGATCATTGATTCTTATGAGAAGGTCCTCCCTGAAGTTGGGCACATATTTGAGTTCCCAGAGTCTCGCCCATAACTCTGTGGGATGTTTGAGCCAACGCCACTAGAGTTTTCCCCCCATTATATGATTTATTTTTCCTAGATCCCTAAGACCCAAATATCCCAAAAAATTAGGCTGGCATATTTTTTCCCAGCCAACGAGTGCCCACTTCTTGTTTGGATGATGATCATTCCACAGGAAAAATCGTTGGAGGTTTCTGATGGATCTGATGATTGATTGTGGTGTTTATAAGGTGGTGAAGAGGTAAGTCGATAGGGCCTAAAGAAAATACTTTAGAAGAACCATTCGAGTAGAAAGGTTTAGAGATCATAAGGTCCAATTACTTAGTTGGTTAGAGATGGATAGTAGAAGGATATCCCAAGAGATGTTGCGTGTGGTTTCCCCCGTGAGGGGGACACTGAGATAATTGGATGGAAGGGATCTCTTGGGGATACCCAGTAGTCTAGCGATATGTTTTTCGATTTCCATTGGGGTGTTGAAGAAGTATAGTTGTGAATTTGCAAGGTTTATGGAGGTTCCTGACGCTTCTATAAAGTCTGTGAGAATGATTTTGAGCTTGTTAGCCTCTTGGGTTGTGGGGATATTCATCAGCAGGGTATCATCTACAAATTGACTGTGGGAGGGAGCTGATTATAGATTGTGGAGAGGTAAACCTTTGAGGGAGTCATCCTCTACTGAGGCTTTGATGTAACAACCAAGGCACTCAACCATTATGAAAAAGAGGAAAGTGGAGGGTGGGTCCCCCTGTCGAATGCCCCAGGTAGGCGAAAAGGGTTGGGAGGGCACTCCATTAACAATAATGGAAAATAAGGTTGACGATGTGATATTCATGATCCAGACTACCCAAGTGGTGTAAAATTCGAAGGCTTCGAGGAGGGAGTGCATATATTGTCATCTTATTCGATCAAAAGATTTAGAATGGTCAAGTTTGATGAGAATACCTTGGGCGTGAGTTGACTTAAGTGATTCATAGAGATATTACCTTCGTGATGATTTTGTATATCATGTTGCAGAGGGCTATGGGTCAGAATTGTTTGGGATGGGTTACTCGTTCTTCCTTTGGGATTAAAGTAAGGAAGGTGGCGTTGAAGGGTGATAGAAATTTCCCAGAAGTTCTAGATTCCAAGACTACTTGCCAGACATCTTCCCAGATCAACGAACAACAAGAGTGAAAAAAAATTGTTGTAAATCCATCTGGCCCCGGGGATTTACATGGTGGCATCTATTTAACTACTTGATCAACTTCCTCTTGTGTGATTGGTTGCGTCAATGTTTCATTTTGTTGTTTTGTGACCACGGAGGGGATGTACTTGGTAATATTTCATATGGACAATGTTCGATCCTTTATAGGTTCAGTGAGAATATCTTTGTAGTATTTTTTCAGTTCCTCTTCTATGCTTGCATGACCCAGAATGGGGTTACCCTGGTTGTCTTCCAGTTGAGTGATTATATTGATGTATCTCATGTGCACCATGGATCTGTGGAAGAACAGGGTATTCTTTTCACCTTCCTTAAGCCATTGTATTTTGTATTTTTTCCTCCAGAGTATTTCCTCTTGCTTATTTCACTCCTCTCGTTCTTCCTGTAATTGATATTCCTCCTTTATCGAGTCTGTCATTCTTTCCCCTGAAATAAAGTCCTGATGCAGTTCCTCCAGGAATTGCACAATTTCCTGTTTCTTCTGGAGGATATTACCAAACACATTTTTATTCCATCTCTTTAGCTTCCCTTTGAAGTTTTTTAGTCTTTACTGGAATTTATACATACACGTGCCATGGTCTATTTCTTCCTACCTCCACCAAGTTTTAGAGATTTCTTGAAAGTCTAGGTGGGTGAGATAGAACTTTTCAAATATGAAGAGCTTGAGTTTGGGCGTGGCACCTGTGTCTAACCAGAGAGAAACTGGTCAGTTATTTGAACCAAATTTTGGGAGGATGTTGGCCTCAATGACTGGATCATCCAACAATAATGATTCATAAATGAGGAATCGATCTAATCTACTTGCAACATGTTGGTTCCCAGATCTTCGGTTGGACCAAGTGAAGTTTCCATTTAGAGTTTCTATGTCTATCAAATTGAGTTGATCTATTAGGTTTCTGAACTTACCATTGTCCCGATCCAGACTCTTTGTGCCTCTAGTCGTTTCCTCCAATGTAATAATGATGTTGAAGTCACCCCCTATTATCCAGTGCATTTATCCGAGCAACGATCTGACTGTAGCTATTATGCGCAAGAAAATTTCTTTGTCCTAGGCACTTCGCAGTCCACAAGCATTTGTAATCATCCCCTCTTTGTTAGATTTGATGGCCCTGAAGTGGAATGTGAGTGTACCCACTATGGAGAAAGGTTGATCTATGATAACTGCGACAGGGTTCCATAAGATAGATAGGCCCCCTTCATCCCCATTTGAATATGTATGAATGGAGTTGCAATTCCTCCAACAACGTTGGAATATGTCCTTTGTGGCTTCCCTGACACATTTTTTTTTCTATAAGAGGAGAATGTACAGATTCTCTACACGAATGTTGTCTCGAAGGGTCCTTTGTTTAGACCTTCCTTTAAGCCCTCTAATATTCTAGGTGATGATCTTCATCATGATGAGTTGGGAGGTGGATAGAGATACCCTTCCTTAAGTCGTTTGATCTTCCCTGAGTTGATCATGTAGTTTCCTACTTCTTTGGTGAGTTGATGTGTTGATTTGCGGCCCTGACGCTTGCTTTTCCAGGAGGTATGTATCAGCTCAAAGGTTGGGTCTGAGGATATTCCTAGTCATGAGGTGGCTCCTGTGGTAGATTCAATGAAAACTTTATGCAGTTTTCTGAGTTGTGCTATTGGGATGGTTTGAAGCTCCTTTTTGTTAAAGGCTTCCTCTAGTTTTTCCAAGTCTATATCCACTACATCTTGTTCATCTAGTTGCATGAGGGTGTCCCCCCCATCCTCTATCTTTTCCTCATTTTGTTGGGATATTGGACCTATTTATTGGTTTTATTCTTTGGGTGGTTTTGGATGTTGCTTGGATTTTCGCTTGTCCTTATCCTAGTTTCCCTTCTTGTGTGGATTCTCCACTTCTTCTTCCTCTGGGAGCCAGTTGAGGATGTCAAAGGAATTTCTAGTGCGGATTTTTTGAGTTCTTTCTTGATTTTGTTTTATGGGGGATTGTTTTTTCCTTCCTGTAACCGTGGTGTAACCATCCTTTTGCTTCCCCTCCCATGATTTTGATTTTTGATCATTCAAGGGATAGTCACAGAAGAGGTGACAATTCTCATGACATTTTCTGCAACGAAAGGGGATCAGGTGCTCATAATACATGGTTTGATTCCAATCCTCATATTGGTATTCTAAGGTTACTGAGCCTGGTAGGGCCTTCGATATATCCATGTCTACACATATTCTGGTGTAGGAGGTGTATCTCCTCTATTTTGTTGCCTCTAAGGATTTTACATATCTTCCAACTGTGTTCCCTATTACCATGAGTATTTCCTCCAACCAAAATTCTCGGGGTAGGGAATATAGTCTGATCCAAACTGGTGTCATGGTGAAGTCCTCTTTCTCTGGGATAAATCAATCCATCCAGAACCTGAGGAAAATCCCTATAGAGTTTTAAAAATATGACCCATTGTCAAATATCTTGTTTGTATCCTCTAAATTGTAGAGGATGAACGTGGAAAACCCTTTGGAACTGAGTTGAACTGTGTGGTCTCCCTTGGGGTTCCACCAATATTTGATCCATTGCATGAGGTCTCTTTCTAATGGCCATAGGCCCGGAAATGTTTCTATGAGAGCATGCTCTCTCATGAACTGGGTGTGTTCCCCAACCCTAGTCGTGTTGATAGTGCACTTGGGAAATTTATCTGATTGGGGAATACATTTCTTTGGTTCCCATCCATGAGATGCATTTGGATAATATGTGCTCAATTCCACTTCCATTTATTTGTTGAAGCCCTGCTCCTTGGCTAGGAGTTGTTCCCGCATGTGGGGCAACGATTCAAAAATAGGTCGCTTGGCTCTCGTTCCTTCTCGGTCATTCACGGCCACATTCCTGTATGAGGGGGATCCCCCCCTCATTCCTAGGTTCATCACCAGGGATCAGAATCTATGACTTGGTGAGGCGTTACAGTCTTGGGTGCAGAGACTTTGTTTGCAGAAGGGGGTCGTCGCATACAGGGCTAGGGTTTTCCCTCGTTGGTTCCCTTTGATGAGAATATTTTAATCATTACATTAATTATAGTAATGTGGGATTATTATTTCCTTTTACCCTCAGTATTTTCTACATATACATCAAGTAGACACATTTGCATGATCATCCTTGTGCATTTCTATCTTGTAAAGGGAGGTTTCCCCCTCAAACAGGGCTTCTCCTTCATTCACTCTTTTACTCAATTAGGTCATTATATTTCTATATTAGGTCATTTTTATGTTTGTTTGGCTAGTTGGTTCAAAAAAATTGGTATCAAAATGGATGATCCTTGGTATTTCTCTTTCAAACAAGCCATCTTACCATTTTTTCTATAACATTTTTTTGGAATATTTAATTGAGAGAAAACTTCAGCATTCATGGAGGAAAGACTGAGGTATCTAAGGTCAAAATTTCAAAATCTTATTCCCTATATTTTTTAGAGATACAATCTTTGTAAATTAGGATATTTGTGTAGTCCTAAAACTAGGCTTAAACAAGTGATTTCGGTAAAATAACCGTAGATGAAGCTTGCAAGGTCTAAATTGTCTTTCATCCATGGAATTAGAAATAACATGGATCAAGGTGTTTTAAGTCCAAATTTTAGAGGAAAAATAAAAATAGGGATAGTATGGGAGTCTATACAAATTCTTTGATTTGAAAAGCCCCAAAATCAACGAGTCTTAGGATAGCAATCATTAGGATAGCAATCATCACTTTGATTGTAAACTAAAAATTCAGTGAGCCCTATGACACTTGAATAAAACATATCAAGATGTTATATGCCAAAAATTTAAAACATATCAAGGTGTTATAGGACAAAAATTTAGATTCATAGGGACAACCATTTTGGAGATACATCAAGTACAAGGTTAGCCTATAGAGTAGTGCCCAAATAAAGAGACTAAAATGTATGTTCACTTAAAAATTTCATAAATTTTGATTGGAAGGTTCAATTGAGTTGATTGAAAATCCATTGGAAAGATAATTCACATGGTAGTATACCACTAACTTTTTTAATAATTTAGGACAATTTTTTAAGGTTTGGGAAATTGGAACACAATCATATGCCAACTGTTATTCTTAGTGGTCCTAGAAAGGTAAACAATAGTCATTTCTAGGAATAAAAATCAAAATGCAACTTCTAAAAAGGATTCTAAAGACACATCCTAGATACAAAAGGAGAATATATATATATATATATATATATATGTGTGTGTGTGTAATTTTAGGTATCCAAGTTGGAAGAGAAAATAAGGAGCATGGGAACTACAATATAAAAAAAAAAATTGAACTCCTAAATATGGAAAGTGAAATAGAATCCCAACAAGGTTGTGAATTGGGAAAAGGGAGCCACTATTGGATCTTTATCATAAACCACCTAAAACTCTATATTTGGTGCCGCCTACAACTCTATATTTAGTTCTAGCGCTTTTATTGGTGATGCTTCTAAATAAACTTAGTAAATTAAATCAATTAGATCAACTATGAAACCACCCATAACCTTTACTCCCAATACTATTAATGAAATAATGGTGAATACCTAATTTAAAAATGATATCAAATCAATATATATAATTTATTTATTTATTTTTAATAAAATTTCCTTGAATTGTAATTAAAAAAAATTAGTTCCATTTAATGTGATAAAAAAAATTCACTAAAAAGAGCTTGATAGAGGTCAATGTCCACACAGTAACTTAAACTTACTAGAATTTTTACTTTTACTTGCATACTACTATTAAGCACATCATGGAAGTTTTGCTTTATTACTTGCATACTATTATTAATCGCATAATCAAACATTGTTTACAATATGGATCATGTGATGAATACAAATAAGCAAGGTTACAGAGAAACAAGTCCTTGGTAAAAGACAAAGCATGTGTATTTTTTTTTTTTTTTTTTTTTAGGTTGTGTATTAATAAAATTTTTTTTATTTTAGAAATTTTTTATTAAAGTTTAAATTGGTAGCAAAAAAAAATAAATTATTTGACTCCATGCCATCCTCTGATATTAAACTTGCATTTCCTACTATTTATGACTTCTCAAATTCCATGCCAGAGATCAATGACTCTAGAGATGATGTGGACAAAAGCAGAGTATTTCATTGTATTTCGCTACTATAAAACCATAATATTGCATTGTATTTCGTTGCTACAAAATCATAATATTGCATTGTATTTTGTTGCTACAGAACCATAGTATTGCATTGTATTTCATTGTTAGCAAAAACAATTTTAATATCTGAAGACCTACTTTGTTAATTTTAAAGTGAACCATAGAAGATTTCTAATGGATTAGGATGCCTCACTGCAAGTAAAACTATTCCACTGAATTGGCAAGCATGTGCTATGTAAAGATCACTTGTGAACTATGGTTGACAATCATTTCATGTAGCTTATATCTTGCTACTAGAAAACTCAACTATAATTAGTTGACAATCTCATTTCATGCAACTTATATCTTCTTATATCTTAGTACTAGGATGAGCTATAATTTATAATCTTTTTAATATAGATATTATCATACTAGGAATTATAAGCATTATAGTTTTATATGATTAATTTTGTGTCTAAATATTATTAAGAAATTTGAAAGTATTCCATAAAGTTAGTTTTAATATTTTAGTAGACATTTCAAATTCAATTATATATATTTTAATTTTAGTTGTAGATCCTATGTCCCATTTCAAGCAATTTTTAAAACTCCAAATTAATTGTTGTGTTCGACTTATATCTTGGAGACAATTAGATTTTGAATTTGAATGGTAAATTGACATATTATTTTCTAGTCACTTCAAAATATATGTGCTAACAATACCAGTTAATTTAACAACACCCATTCCATGTTACAATCTTACAAATATGTAAACACATTGTATGTAAATGAACTCCCTAATTTCTATAGCTTGAGTTCACAGTGATGATATCCTTTGTCAATGAACTCCTTGACTTATATAGCTTGAGTTGGCAGTGATATCTACTGAAGATTTTGTATAGAAATAATGTTGCAATAAGAAAAACAATCATAGAAAGTATCAATGTACCTGAAAATCATGAATTTTAATTATACATTAAAACATTAAACTAATTATAATTAATTAAAATATATAATTTCAAAGAAATTGATTTCTTTAAACATATTATAATATATTATTTCAAAGAAATTGATTTCTTTAAACAAATTATATTATTGCTATATAATTTCTCAATGTAAAAATATCCAATTTCTCCTTAGTAAAAGGTACGTCCATTTTTTTAATAATTTAATTTGCATGTCGTTGACACTATCGTCATCACTATGTGAAAGTCAACCACCTAACTCTTGAATGTCGGTGTGAGGAAGCATACCTTAATTTCCAGTGCATGCCTCCATTGTTTCATGATGCCATGGGGCCTTCTGGAAAAATAGTCCACACGTCGATGAAAGAGAAAAAAAATACCAATCATGCAAGAAAGGAAACTGAAAATTACAACAATGACCATAGAAGTGGACCAAAGATACTGACGGTGCATGTTCATGGCACTACTGGATCTACGATATAGGTAGGGGATGTTCCCTTACCTCTTTCACTTCTTTGAATTCTTGGTTACTTCTGGTGAATGAACATCAACCATTTCTTCCACCTATGCTTTTGTTTACTACTCAGATGCTTCCTTTGCTTCACAATCCCAATCTTTCTCTTTATTTGCATATATATATTTATCTTAAACTAGAATTTCTAACCATGATGGATCCATAAGTGAATCAATTCAATATCCTTAAATTACACTTCCTCTCCAATTGTCTAAGAAATCTATGATATGTGCATATTTAATTTAATAGGATTTTTTAAAGCATGAATACACATATCATATTCTTTAGTTAGGAAATGGATCAAACGAGATCCAATATCATAGCGTGTCTTTGAGGGTTCAACAATTTTGTCATTTTTCTCCTTTTCATCCAATATGGTTGGTTCACATAAAATTGAACATGATTTTTTTATACTAGTTAATAGTAAAAAACTGAACCATATTTAAGGAAATGGTGGGAATCCTCCCAAAATGGAATTTTCTTGGCCTTACTCAGCCTTGGCATAGTCTTGATCGGTATTGCATGGGAATGGGAGCTCGATTGTTGGAAACAATTTTTTCATAGGAGTAGGAGGCCTGCTCCTAGACAATAATTTTTCATGGACTTAACTGCCACATCTGGCACGTAACAAAATATTATACGATGGCTATACCTTAAACATGGATAAGCAGGAACAAACATTTAATGTCAGTGGATTAATGCTAAAATTAAATCTAGCATTAATCTACCTCATTGTAATGATGTGAAAATATATTATTCATTTCCTAATTTTGAAGCGAAAAAAAATCATATAAATTGTGCCTTGCCTCGATATGAGGCCAAATAAGGCCTCAAATCCTCCTATTGGCTAGAATAAAGTGTCTATTGGCTAGAATAAAGTGTTGTAAGTATTCGATAAACCAAAAAAAGTGTTCAAAAAGTGTTCAATGACATTGAATCCTAAAACTTAGGCTTATACACCTTGGTTTTCGTGTGAAACTATTAAAAAACATATTGTTTTTACAATAGTCTCATTGCTATATATGAATTTTGCATGAATTTTGCATGGACTTAACTACCACAACTGACACATAAAAAAACGTTATACCATGGCTATACCTTAAACAAGGATGCAAGCACAAACATTTGATGTTAGTGGATTAATGCTAAAATCAATTATAGCATTAATCTACCTTATCGTAATAATTTGAAAATATATTAGACATTTTCTAAGTTTGAAGTGAAAACATTTCATATAAATTGTGCATTGCCTTTATATGAGGCTAAATAAGGCCTCAAATCCTCCAATTGGTTAGAATAAAGTGTTGTAAGTATTCGATCGACCAACAAAAAGTGTTTAATGACAATGAAGCCTAAAACTTAGGCTTATACACCTTGGTTTGTGTGTGAAACTATTGAAAAACAAAAATGTGTTTACAATACTCCCTTGTTGGCTTACTTCTTCTTTAGCTGACCCAAGTTCTGTTCTCAAACATGTTTCCAAAAAAACCCTCAAAACTATCGTCCCTCTTGGTAAACCAGAAGGAAACACTGCGCACATGGTTCTCAACGCAGTCTCACCCGAGATAACTTTTATGGGGGACTGCAATACTCATGTGTTTGCAGTCTAGGAATGAGTGGGGATTGTGGTTGGGTTCTTTCTCCCTTATACATTATTTTTTTTAATCATTCATCTACTTCTATTACTCATTCATCTATAACCCTATGTATGCATGTTGATATAGCTACGTTAACCATTCATTCTTAAGCTAATGATCAACAGAAAACTAAAGCATTCAACAACAATCACATAGAAAACAAGGTTTATCGTGGTTCATCCCCTCCTGGGGATATGTCCACAAAGATCTAGCTTCTCTGCTCTTTTATTTATTCAACTGCAAAATCTTGCGTTGTGCACATTACATCTTCATTAATACAATCAAAATGAGCGTAAGTACCCTCTGTAAGGCTGACTAGATCACACCATGCTCCTCAACTTATGACCTAACCCTCAAGGAATAATGTATTCAACTCTTAATACAAGAATCATAATAAAATTGCTTACAATTATCGGCTGAACTCTTGAACCTAATGAAACTCTTTCCTAAACCTCCTAGGTCCTTATTTGTACTAAATTATAGGCTTATAGTCGTTACAATATTTGTCAAAAACCCTAACCCTATCATGGTTAGGCATGTCTGCCTATGCCGCATGTTGTTTTTTCTCCTGCATGTTTTTTTTCCTTCTTTTACCACACGTTGTTTTCTTGCCACCTATTGTGCGTGCTCCAAAATTAGGTCTTTCTCTCCAAAAATAGGTCTTTCCCAAAAATAGGCATGCACCCAAAATATAATTTATTTCCAAAATAGGCATGCGCCCAACAGGCCCCCAACACTGACATGTGGCTCGTCCTGAGCCAATCATGTGGTGCACACTCCCTGTATAGCCTTTTACAAGCTGTGGAAGTTCTCTGCTAGTTCCTTTCCTTTTTCCTTCACCCGTGCAACTTTATCTATTAGCACCTCAACTATCTGCGATGTTATTTATTCTTTTAGTAATGTTTTTCTCTTTGAATGTGCATGCACCATGCTTGTATTCTCTTCCTTTAGTTGCATAATTATTTGTGTTGCTTGTTCCTAGAGGGGATCCAACTGGGCTTTTCTTTCTTGCTTATTCATATGCGTTGTCTTTAACTTTGTTCGTAGAGTCTTCATTTCCTGGGTGCTCTTCAAGTGCTCAGTAATGCTCATGGTTTTCTTCCATTGTTTCAACTCCTATATGGCAGTGCCTATTTTCTCCTCTTGTTGGTCCAATTGTTGGAATTTTTCTTCCTCTTCCAAAATGGTCCAAATATGCGCAGTTCTGTCGAACATTTATGTGACTTCCCTTGCTTACCTTTCCATCTCCACTATCTAGAGTGCAAATTGTTGTTCTCGAACATCAGGAGGAGTCGTAGGATTAATTTTTTCTTTCAGTTCCTCGATTTCCTGCCTATATCCCTCAATCATTTGTGAATTTTTTTTTATATTTTCCTCTACACTCCTCTCTGGTGCTTGGGTGCTATATGGAATGTGGTTGTATATCGTTGTTATCTCCTTCTCTAGCTTGTTAGAGCATTATTTTTCCTCCTATTTCTCTGAGGTCAATTGGTTGCAAGTGATCTGTAACATTTATGTGACTCCCCTAACCACCTCTAAGTTAGTGGCATACACGCGGGCTCTAGATTGTACTTCTTGCATTATACTAGCCTAGAGTCTCTATAGTGCCTTGGTGGGTATCTACGCCATGACTACCTCAAAATGGTCAATTTCCCCCATGGGTTTCGGCGCAGTCTCTTGATCCATTCTAACCATTTTCCATGTGATTGTGAATGTATCCCTGCCTTACACTACTAGTTGAACTATCTCATATCCCTCTTTCTTCACATGGGGTCGCTATGTCTTTTCGTGTTGCTGCATTGTGGCCCACGGGACTGCATGAATTTGTAATTTTTGTATAGTTTCATGGACTTCTATGAGTTTTTCAATGATCTCTTCTCTTTGTGCTTCTGTAGCGCACACCACCTCTTCCCCCCTATCCTAGACCTTGTCCTCCATGAACTCAACATCATCCTATGTCAAGGTGATGACTAGGTCCTCCTTCGTATACTTCATCTTTTTGTGTGTCTCCTCTACCTGTGCAGACTTCCTTTTATTGTGTGAGGGTTGTGCCCCACTCGATGTTCCTTGTACCCTTTCCTTTCCATCCTGAGATGTGTCCCCCTTCTAATTGGCATCCTGTTGAATGTCTATCCTAGGATTTTTTGTTGTCCTCCTTGGTTTCTTTGACACTATGCTGCTTCTCAACACTTGATTGTGCGTTGCAAACTTCCTAGTGTTATCATTTGGGCACTTCATCTTTGCTAAAGGACCTGCTTCGACCTGCCCCTTGGGTTTGGTGGATTGCGTTGCGGTTGGATTTTTTGTTGGTTTTTATACTGGCATCTTCCACAACGCTGGCCAATCTTTGATTATCCAGTCAATCTCTTCCTTTGTGACATAGTATTGCATCTCCAACCATTCCTTATTTGGATCCCTTATGGCCTTGGATTCTTGGATTCCTTAAACCTGGCTATCCCTTCAGTTTCATGGACCACCTCCATAAGAATGTGCCACACATTGGTTGTGCATTATTGTATCTCTTCTAACAACATCGCAAATACTGCGTTATTTTCCTGTTGATTTTTATTGTCCTTGGCCTTCCAGAGGGACTCATATCTGTTCACATATCACTTTCCTTTCCTATCCATAAATGATGAAAACTTTAGCTCTTTCCATCCTGCCAAAGCTATAAGAATAATGAGCCAAGAATAATGGATCTTGGTTCCATTATCCTGCATGCCTCTGCAAACGATCAAAACATGGTTCAGGAGGTAGGATGCCCAACTGAACATTACTCCCTTCGCACACTTCGTGGTTACTTCGATGAATCCTATTGGAGCCTCTTATTTCCTACACTTCCTCAGCAGCTTGAAAGCCATGAGCTTGTTGGAAAACCTTGTCATTTTTTCATTGATATCTCTAAGAACAATACCCTTGTTTCCTCTGTTGGTACCAAATTTTTCCTTGACGAGCTCGGTGATCCCCTTCTCATGCACTTTTTTATCCAAGTACTCATCTGGTTGTGTGCCTACTATAGGTAATCCCGTAATTTTGGCGATCAATGCCACATCAAGTTGTACCGGCTTATTCATCCAAAGGATGCCACCATGTACCTGGGCTAGCAGTTGTTTGATGCAAATCCCAATATTTTTACCGCGCCCGAAGTGCGGTATGTCTAGGAGGTTCATTATCCCGGATTTGTAAAGCCCTGTTATCCATTGTGCAGGATCCATGATTGGTTTTCCTATGGGTCGAATTTCCCCTGTGTTTGATAGGTAGGATTCCTCGTCCAAATCTAGAATACCTTAGTTTAGGTACTTTTCCGAGCATGTCGTCCACATTGACCAGTTCGTCTGGGAGGTAGGGAAGTGTAATGTATGTGGCGTCATGCGCCTTTCTTTTCTGCATGATGACAGATGGGACATCGTCTGTTGTCTCGACGTCATCTTCTTCCCCTTCGGAGTCTGGTTGGTTGGTTATGTCCTCGACCACCACCTCCTCTTTGTCATGGCCTTGTTGTTGACCCTTCATTTCATTAGGTTTAGCCGATATTTTAGGATTAGGGTTTGGAATATCATCTTGGGTCCCGAAACTCTGCCATACTTCCCCTTGTGTTGCTGTCAATGTTTCCTCCTCAACCCTTGTCGGATTGAGTGACTGTGTCTCATACGTGGTGACATCTTGTTAGTAACCAAATATCAATATAGCATAGAAAAACCTCAAAATAAGTACTCAACGCCTGGAAAAAGAGAGAAATTCAGATAATAATCCTCTTCGAGGGGGAAACCTCCTTATGCCCACATAAATATTCAATTACAATATGATTCGAAATGAAAATGTCTCCTTGGTATATATAGGAGACTAGGAGGTATAATTACAACTAATGGACTAAAGACAACATAAATAAAATGACATTACTAATGTAATATTCCCCAATTAAGGGGTAATGAGCCATTATTTAGGGCTTAACATGCCCCTCCCCTTGAGACAAGTGTTGTCTGCAATGCTTGAGTAACTCTGGATGATTTTGTATAAAAGACTCATCTTCCCAAGTGGAATCTTCAACCGGTAGTTTCCTCCATTTAATGAGATACTCTGAAATGGATCTATACCTCAGCTGGCGAATTATTGTGTCAGTGATGGCTTCAGGATCCAATATGATTTTTCCTTCCTCGTCAAGTTATGGAAATATAGTTTGAACTGGGATCTTGTCACCTATAACCTTCTTTAAGCATGAAACATGNGGTGGCATCTTGGCCAAGTATCACTTTAAACCTTGATTTTGAGGTGGTTCTGCTAGAAAATCTTCCTTTTATTGTATCTCCAAAATTTTGGCCCTTCTGAGTATGAAATTTTATTTTTCGTAGGTCTCTGATATTTCTTCTTTGCAATGCCATAGGTCTGATCAAAATTGGATGTTCCAAGTTGAATTTTCAGTAACTTCCACACAACTTGCTGATTTTGTTTCCTTTCCAGGATATATCACTTGTAGCGTTCCCCGCACAAAGTAATTGATATAAAATTTTGAACCTCGTACCATAAATACTAAGGTCTTTCCACTATCCAATGAAACTAGTCTCACTCAATTTGGATACTCTAGGAAGAAGTTATGATTGTTTTACCCGGAACACCTGCTTGAGACTAGTCAATAGGACTAGTCAGATACCCTATCTTCCACAGGGTGTATCTACAAATGTAAGATGACCCAGAAGATGAAATTGTTACCACAGATACCTTACTAATTTTTTGAATAGCCTCTGGATTTCAAGGTCTGAAACGTTACAAAAACAATTTTATAGCGAAAATTCCTCAATGACTCAATTCAGGATGATTCCAGAACCCTATCTTAGAAAGGTTATATCCCCGAAAGTGTAAGGCCTCAGGAGATGAAATGTTAACCCAACGTACCTTGATCCATATACTAAATATACTCCAAGTCGTTCCTTCTGAATCGTTATATAAAACAATTTATATCGAAAATCCCAAGGTGTCTCAGATGTAATAGTGAAACCCCAAGACCTTGAGCTCTGATACCATATGTTAGGAACCAAATATCAATATAGCATAGAAAAACCTCAGAATAAGTACTCAACGCCTTGAAAAAGAGATAAATTCAAATAATAACCCTCTTCGAGGGGGAAACCTCCTTATTCCCAAATAAATGTTCAATTACAAGATGATTCCAAATGAAAATGTCTCCTTGGTATATATAAGAGACTAAGAGGTATAATTACAAATAATGGACTAAAGATGGCATAAATAAAATAACGTTACTAATGTAATATGCCCCAATTAAGGGGTAATGAGCCACTATTTAGGACTTAACACATCTTCGAGCTCGAATACGTTCTCAGGATCCCTCATCATTTCCTTTCTCCTTTGGCCCTGTCGAGTAACCCGTACGTATTGGCCTGGAGCACCAAACTTTGGTGGTGTCATATTTTATCTGATTTGATCACTCGCCCTCTTCTTCTCACAATCATATCTAGGGCACACACATGTATCTTTCTCTGTGATAAAAAATCACTAAGTGTTGAATTAACACATGCTTTCCACACTTTATAGACCTGGTCATAATTGTTTTTCACTTTTTCCATGCATTTGCACTAAGTCCAATTTTTCTTGCGCTCTGCCTTTTTATGTTGTCGTAGTAATTGATGCGCATGACTTTTTTCCCACTTTCCTGTTGTTTAGTCAACTTTTTCCTCTTTTGTGTTTTTATTCTTTTTCTATTTTTGTATTCCTTTTTATGATTTTTCTTTCCTAATATATACTATAGTACACTATATATATGACTTTCTTATTGCGTTGTAACTTTTAAGAGTTAGTAGGTTGACTGTCCTTGAACAGTTTTAGTCGGCTATGTTGACAATTCCTTTTAGTTATGTTCCTCCAAAATCCTTAAGCGGCACAGATCCTCCATATGTGACAATCTTTACTTCATATGGCCCTAGCCAATGCATTCTAAACTTACCAAGGTGTTGAAAAAATTTGTTGTCATAGAGAAGAACTAGGTCTCCCTCCTTAAAGTTTTTCTTTTTAATGTGTTTGTCATGTCAGGCTTTGTCCCTTTCTTTCTATACTTCCTGGTGAAATCCTTCCAGAATCATGTCCTCTTCCATTTCCATTAGTTGAGTTAACCTCTCATGTACTACACCTCTTTCTCTCATGTTGTTAATTGTTGCTACGCGCAGACAAGGTACTAAAAATTCTAATGGTACTAGTGCTTCCTGTGCATACACCAATCTAAATGGTGTATGTCCTGTCAACTTCTTGCATGTGGTATTTGTTGTAGGATAAATCGGTAAATGCGGACATAAACTAATCTCCCTAGATCCACCTGGATATAGAACAAAACAAGACATGACATGACTCTTTCCCTAAGTTACAATCATTGAATTTACTACCAAAGAAGGAATTGGTGACATACCTTTGAATATCGCTTCCTTATATCTTTGTTGTCCTTGCTTCGCTCTGGTGCTCTTGTGAGATCAAATCTGCAATGACACAAGCCAACCAAAGTGAAAGCAACAATAATAGATTCAATGAAAACCTATGCATGTGATCAAGGAGTCATGCAATAAAATGAGAATAATTTTATGGGAAAGAAACATGTCACTGTATTAAAGAATGTGGAAGAAAGATACAACCAGATGCCTTGATGTTTCCAGGTTCCTTCCAACAGTTCCTTTCTTCCCACACACTTCTTGCTCCAAGGATTCTGAGACCATGTATCTGATAGCTACTCGCAATCTATCTTGACAAAGCAAAGCTCAAAGCCAATCTAACCAAGCTAACAAGCTCAAGAAATTTCCAACCCAATCAAGCTAAATTTCTCCATGAGAGCTCCTCTCCTTTTATAAGTTGAAGAGGATAAGGTGAGGAGGTTAGTATGATCCAACTAAATCATGAAAGCGAGTAAGATCCAAACCATTCAGAGGCCACCTCACTATAGAAGCTTCTCCTTCTAGAAGCATCAAGAAAATGCTTGTTTTTTTCAACGTACAGAGGCCGCCACACCATGGCTATAGTGCAGCCTATGAAAACTCTGCAACCCAGATACAGATCAAGGTGAGAAAATCAGACATTTCCACACCCTGCATATAGAGCAGCCTACACAAATCCTCTAAAATAGGGTTTTTACAGAGGAAAACATAACTTATTCTCTCAGGAAAAGTTTTTCTCCCTTCTTTCTTTAGGAATTCAGACCACTGACCCCTCTGAAGGCAACAAATAGGTTTACATCATTAACGATCATAAGGGCGACAAAAATAATGTGTAATAGAGAGCCCCCCAAATTATGAAGTTAGAACAGAGTGATAGCTGATATACTTTGTCGAGTGTGTGTAGGGAACAAGGAACAATCGGTAGGAAACTTGCCAACAAACAAGGAAATACAGTACAATAATACATCATCATTGAGGTAGGCATTCCCATACTCAGAATACAAATGACTCAAAGCATAAATGCCGACATGAAAAGATCCATGTCAATTAATACAGGTCATGGCTACCAAACATACACTGTGGATCCATGCTAATATGAATCAAATCTGAACATAGACACCAAAAATACACTGTGGATCTATGTGTTAAAGACTCAAATTTGAACATATCCACAAGACATACAATGTGGATCTATGCAACATTACAAACTAAATATACTCCAACGCAACCTGAATCTGCAAGAAAAGATTCAGGGTCTTCATCTCCACCACTCTATAGTACGAATCTAACCATGTGAATACATGTGATAAAGTCGAACATGGTAGAAACCACTTGATTACCGATCATTAGTGAATATCATTAACAAGTGCGAGGGAAATCACCAATAATGTCAATGACTCCCACGGTACACTAGTACAATCCAATGGGTGTGAATTAATGAGCTGAAGTCGAACACTCGACAGAATCTCCTGATCAGGGGTCAATAATGAAAACCCACTGTTGAAAGTGAGTAAACCTACCATTGATGCATGCAAGTTCCAAGGTACCAATTAGTTTCTAAGTCTAATTCCTAGATAATGAGTTGAAGTCGATAGGAAAAGACTCGTCACAAGAGGGCCTTAATGTATCCCCCATCAATGACATGAAACGGGAAACAAGATTTGATGTATATCAGAGTAACAAGTGATTTAGGATTGACTCAGGGATGGCCGATGCAATAGAAGTCTTAAGGACTGTAGAAAAGGCTGATGCAATAGAAGGATTTTCGGGTTGAACTTCTCTTTGAACATATTGATGACACGGCAACTGACTTGGAAACATTGACTCAAAACCAAGGATCACAAACCAATATTATAAAGGAGTATTACCAAGAGACGAGCAGATTTTCCAACCTAGAAACAAAGCAAGTGAAAGGGTATCATGTTCAAAGGTGACTCTTCCATGGAATACAGGTTTAGACACATTTCTTTCCCAATTTTTCCCCCACCATTTTTGGCGAGTACCTCTTTATTTTTACACAAGATTGAGGAGGATAACATATGCTTGTAATGTAAGCTCATCCTTTGGATGAGTCCTTCGGAGTATATTTAACGAACCCTAAGAAGGAGTGGTTCGGTCCCATATGGGCCTTTCTATGTTTGTTTAACGAGTCCAAATATAGAAAACTCGGGGGTTTTTCATGTTATAGAGTCTGAAAAACACTTAAAGAGAACTCTCTCAAATCCTTTTTCGTAAAGTAGTCTGATGAGACCGAAAAAGAGATAAAATATCACCCAACAAAAGTTTTCTTCAAATACTTTAATGAGCGTGAAAAGAACAAGGTCGCTCGAAAATATTTTCATGTTTAGAGAGTCTAAAAAGAGCTTAAGGGGAACTCTAGTGGGTTCCTTTTTCGTATAACTTTTACGAGTCCAAAAAAGTGATAAAAGTATACTCAGTTACATTCTCATTGATTTACGAGCATGAGAAAGAACAAAGACTAATCTCGGTAACTTATTCTCATGTATTTACGAGCATGAGAAAGAACAAAGACTAAGCTCGGGATTGTTTTCATTTTTACGCAAGATTTGAAACAAAACAAAACTATGCTTAGGATAGATTTTATTTTTACACAAGCTTAAAAACTAAACAAAACTATGCTTGGACCTGGTTTCATTTTTACACAAGCTTGAACCAGAGGAAACTATGCTTGAGGTAGGTGGTTTCATTTTTACACAAGATTGAACCATAGAAAACTATGCTTGCGACTTCCCAACGCATGGTTGCCACTTAGCCCCCAGCTTAAGAAGCTAGTGGCTCAACTTCAGCATGAAGTCCAGAGGATGGAAGCATTGCCCCCTAAGCTTTGTTTCGTTCAACTGCAAAAGCAGATGAAATGAAGCTTCAAATACTAGACGAAGGACTTGACTCAAACAGAGAGGGGGAACAAATCTATTTCATTTTTTAACAAGCTTGCCACAGAGAAGAAAAACTATGCTAGAGAATCCAGGTTCAATCCCTAGACCTTTGTTTCATTTTTTAACGAGCTTGACATAGAAACATGAACTATGCTCATAACTTCTGTTTCATTTTTTAACGAGGATGCCACAGAGACATAAAACTATCCTCATAACTGGTTTCATTTTTTAACGAGCTTGAAATCAGAAAAACATGCTCAAGGCTGGTTTCATTTTTTAACGAGATTGAAATTAGAAAAGCATGCTCAAGGCTGGTTTCATTTTTTAACGAGCTTGAAATAAGAAAAGCATGCTCAAGGCTCTTCTTGATCACGGCTTCCAAGAGGACAATTCTCTGTAAGGACACCATGTCAAGGGACAAAACTCAGTCATGGCTTCCATGAGATCTTCATTTGATGGAAGAAACACACTCTGGAAGGAACACATGTCGAGGGTCGCGAGAGGGGTAAGGAGGTCAGGCTCCAATAGCCTTACTGAAGAGGTCACCATGTCAACTACCGGATCCAAGTCATTGTCATCGGCAGTGGAAGGCATGGGAGACAATGCCACATAATTTACCTGTGGTAGGGGTGATACCGTCTGCATATAAGAACCACTAAGGGAGGTAATCCAATCAGGATCGATGAATGAAAGTTGATCAATAGTCACAATTCTTCCATCGTGAGGGAAATATATCACACGAAAGAGAGTGGACACAATAGCTTTCATGGCATAGACATAATCCCGCCCAAGGAGTAAAGCGAAATCCAAGGGGTCTTGGACTACCATGACATCAATAAATACAATTTTCCCTCCCAAAGTTACAGGAAACTGAGGAAGGGTCCCTAAAGGTTGACTAGTTCTTCTATTGAAAGCTAACAGATTTTGCGTAACTAGCGCAAGCTGAGGACAACCCAAATCTTTCCAAGCGAGAGAGGACAAAATACTAATGGATGCACCTTCATATATCAGCGTCTAAGGAATGTCTCGACCACAAACCTGTACTGTAATCTGGAAAGGAATGTGAGAGGGAAGATGAGGTCCAGTTAGCACACCCCAATTAAAAAGGATGGTCTCGTTACTTGGAGGGGGTTCCGCGTGAGAAGGAGGGATGCCCCCCGGCACGGTAGATTCTGTATCAATGAGAAAAATGTGAGCAGTATCGGTTTTACTCTCGAGCGGGAGAGTAGGATCGACTGATGAAGAGATCAGATAGACCACTTGGGTTGCATTCCCCAAGGGGAGAATGGGGTCGATGGGTAGAAATGAATCGACCTCTTGGGTTGCACTCTCTAACGGGAGAGTGGGATCGACCAAAGATGGGATCAAAGAGACCACTTGGTCAACTGGTTCAACTAAGAATGTGACCAGATTGACTAGCTGAACAATCGGATTGACCGATGGGGGAACCGGATTGATCATTCCATCAACTATAGGTGGGTTGAGAGAAAGCTTGCGATAAGTAGTTGGAAGTTGCGGCTGTGAAACAGTCATGTCTTCCAGTAATTTTGAGTCTTCATCCATACGAGGGCAAAGGTGAGTTTGATGACTCCCTCTGCATAACCTACAAGGAAACTTGACTCTACTTTTATTCTTCCCAAGGGTATTTTGACTAGTTGACGGGAGGTCACCAGCATGTTGTTTAGAGGCTGACGACATGGGTTGGCGAGGGTGTGTAGACCATGCTTCTATAACCTTGGATAAACCAGGGCATTTTTTAAGAATATGACTACCCTTACAAAGCCTGCAAGGGTACTTGGGCTTACGGGTTGTTTGGGTGATCTTGGGATCATCAACACTCCCAACACAATTAACAATAACTGGTTGTTTTCTAACATGTCTGGCAGTGGTTGGAAGTTTAGATCCTTGTTTATTTTTCTTCTTCTTAATCTTTTGTTTCTTCTCCTTCTTATCCACTGAGTTACTAGCTTTAGAGCTTTCACTCGGCGAAGAAGATGAAATGGAATAAGACCTTGCAAGTGAAGAAGGGGAAGAAGATCTTACTGGTGAGGATAGTGAAGGATCAACATGAGTTTGATGTTCTTGGGGGAAGTACTTACAAATGAATCACTAACTGCATTTGGGACTACCTGAGTGGAAAACAACCACACCAAAAATTCAATCGTTAGGCCTGGAAAGCTCAAAGTAGAAATGTGAGGAGGACCAATTTTTCCATAAGAAGGAAAAGAAAAAGGTTCCCCTGGAACATGGGTTCCTTCATTGGTCGTTTTAGGAACTAACGCCATTAGATAAATATCCAACCTAGAGTTTTCTAGAGAAAACAAACAACACACGCTAAAAATCTAGTAAGCAAGCAAGCAAACAAAACGTTCTCACAATGAAATCACTAGTTGGTGTTGAAATCCAACATTACGGTATCAAAGTAAGAAAGGGATAAGATAGAGCGGGTGGAAAAGTTACGTTGACGACCTGCTTAACAAACTTGCACCTTGGTTCAAGCTCCCACACATAATCATGGGTATACCCTCCAAGGAGCTCGAGTGAGTTTCGCCAACGTCGATTCTAGGTACCGTGAAGACTTTCCCCTCCACAGTTACCTAGTGTAAAGAACTTAAAGAGAAAGTCCACTAAGGTTACCAATTACTACAGTGATGCCTTGGGAAACAGTCGACAGTCCGATCCACGTGCAAAGGCAAGGTATCTAGTCTGAAATCAACTTGAAAGGCTTCCACTCATCATTGTGGGTATACCTTCAAGCGACCCCCATAATACACGCAATCTCTACACCAAGACCAAAAAAACAAGGTGAGTAACTCTGCCAGTCTTAATGTGACCTCATGATTGACCCTTGTGTTAGAAGGGCTTCCTCGGACAAAATGTAATAAGTGGATTTACTGCTCTCTAACTCAAGATTCTATGTTTGTTTGTATCTTTGGAAAGTTATCTTTCACACCTATTCCAAATCCCTACAACTAATCTAATGTAGGTTTGCTACCAAAAAATATAAAAATGTCGAATCAATTTTTATAAGCGCTTTATTTTATGGTTGTTGTTACTCAGAAGGAAAATGGTGTGGACAATATGGTGTTTTGACCGACTCGAAAATTATGCAAAGAGATGAATATGCGATCTTTTCATTTTGATGAAAGCTATGCTACGAGAAGGAGAAAACATTTATCATTCCCATATGCACAATGTCCCAAAATTTTAAAACTCATAAATATCAATATCTTCAAGAAATTATACAAAGAGACTGTACACCAAAAAATGCCAAGAATCATGCAATTTCGCTACTTCAAATGCAAGGATTCCCCCAAAATCATATAAAGCAAGAAATTCAAACTTTTTGTTTCAAAGATAGCTAAAAGAAATAGCAGATCTAGATAAAACAAAGCAACCCAAACAAATTTTCTCTTTTAACACAAATTATTCAATAAAAGAAAAAGAAGTTCTTTCACCAAACAATCCTAAAGAAAAACGATGCTTTGTAATTGAAAGACACTCAAATCAAGAGACCAAATCTTTCAAAAACAAACAAAAAAAAGATGGATAAAAGCAGTTTCAAAGCTGTCAATCAGACTGTAAATATATCATAATCAAAACCAAAAATTCACCCCAAAACCAAATCCAAGGTCTGGGTAAGGAAAAAACCATCAAAAATCAAAATTTTCACAATTTCTGCAGGCTGTAGACTAACACAGTGCGGAAATCACTGATTTCCGCAGGCCAGATATGGGTAGGGTGTGGAGTTTCCACACTGGTCTAAACAAGTAGGGTGTGGAAATCCTAAGTCGTTGCACTGTCCCTCAAAGCAGGGTGCGGAAATCAAAGTAAAAATGAGAAAATAAAAAGTAAGAAGGTTTTTCCAGTGAACTTAAACAGCGAAAGAGTCAATTTAGATCTCCCAATGACTCAGAAAATAGAACCCAGACAATCAAAGCAAGAAAGCAAGACAAACTAGGAAAACAATTCGTTCCCCAGTGGAGTCGCCAATTTTGTTGTAGGATAAATCGGTAAATGTGGACATAAACTAATCTCCCTAGATCCACTTGGATTTAAACAAAACAAGACAGGACATGATGCTTTCCCTAAGTTACAATCATTGAATTTACTACCAAAGAAGAAATCAATGACATACCTTTGAATATCGCTTCCTTATATCTTTGTTGTCCCTGCTTCGCTCCGGTGCTCTTGTGAGATCAAATCTGCAATGACACAAACAAACCAAAGTGAAAGCAACAATAATAGATTCAATGAAAACCTATGCATGTGATCAAGGAGTCATGCAATAAAATGAGAATAATTTTATGGGAAAGAAACATGTCGCTGTATTAAAGAATGTGGAAGAAAGATATAACCAGATGCCTTGATGTTGTCAGGTTCCTTCCAACAGTTCCTTTCTTCCCACACACTTTTTGCTCCAAGGATTCTGAGACCATAGATCTGATAGCTACTCACAATCTATCTTTACAAAGCAAATCTCAAAGCCAATCTAACCAAGCTAACAAGCTCAAGAAATTTCCAACCCAATCAAGCTAACTTTCTCCATGAGAGCTCCTCTCCTTTTATAAGTTGAAGAGGATAAGATGAGGAGGTTAGGATGATCCCACTAAATCATGAAAGTGAGTAATATCCAAACCATTTAGAGGCTACCTCACCATAGAAGCTTCTCCTTCTAGAAGCATCGAGAAAATGCTCATTTTTTTCCACGTACAGAGGCCGTCACACCCTGGCTATAGTGCAGCCTGCGGAAACTCTGCAACCCAGATATAGAGCAAGGTGTGGAAATCAGGCATTTACGCACCCTGCATATAGAACAACTTGCAGAAATCCTCCAAAATAGGTTTTTTATAGAGCAAAACACAACTTATTCTCTCAGGAAAAGTTCTCCTCCCTTCTTTCTTTAGGAATTCAGACCACTGACCCCTCTGAAGGCAACAGATAGGTTTACATCATTAACGGTCATAAGGGTGACGAAAATAATGTGTAACATTCTTTTATGCCCATAGTATTGTTGGTATTTTCAAGTCCCAATCAACTATGTTAACATTGCAGATCTTAGTCATTGCATTTTCCAAAATCTTATTGAAATATTCTACTGCCCCATTTGCCTGAGGATGATATGGTATACTCTTTTGGTGATAGACTTCAAACTCTTCAATCATAGCCCTGGTGGTATTATTAATAAAATGAGTTCCTTGGTCACTCATTAAAATCCTGGGACATCTGAATCTAGTGATCACATACTCAAATAAGAAGTGTGTTTTTGTCTCTAAGCTACAATCTTTGACTGGTGCTACTTCTGCCCATTTTGTTAAGTATTCAATTGTAGTAATGATATATCTAGCTCTTGACCTTCTTTCTAGTGGATTAATAGGTCCAACAAAATCTATTTCCCATTTGTCAAATATATATAGAGTTACTTGTGGTCTTAGGGGCATATCATCCCTTCTATTGGGTTTTCCAACCCTCTGACAGACATCATAGTTCTGGCAATATTCCTTGGCATATTTATGAATTGTTGGCCACCATAATCATGCGTGCAATACCTTGTGCATGGTAGATTTTCTTGCATAATCTCCTCCAACTATTCCTTCATGAGCTTTTGCTAAAACTCTGGGTCATTCATGTTCCAATACACACCTTCTCAAAATGTTATATGCGCCCATATTTTATAAATGACGTGCAATGATTTGATAGTCTGCAACACTTACTACCAGGTTTTTCATCTGTGCAATGCTAAAGTCATGTGGCGCAACTCCTGTATGTAAGTATTCTATAATATCAATGAAGTATTCATCAGGTACCTGTACTGAAAATAATTGTGCATCAAGGAAGTTGTCTTCCAAGTTAGTAGGTTCTTCTCCATTGTTTACCCTTGACAAGTGATCAGGTACTGCATTCAGCTTCCCTAGTTTGACTATTAATTCAAAGTCAAATTCTTGGAATAATAAAAGCCATCTATATATCCTCCCCCACAACACTGTCTTGTTGACAAGATATTTGAGGGCAAAATGATTTGTGAATGTTTTAAAGTGTTTACCTAGTAAATTATGCCTAAATTTATGAAGTGCATATACCATGGCTAAGCCTTCTCTTTCTATGGTGTTGTAATTCTTCTTTTATTCTGACAACTTCCTACTTGCAAAATCTATAGGATGGTCCAAGTCCCCTGCTCATGGCTATGCCAGAATTTGTCCAAGTGTTATTTCCATTGCATCTATTTGCACATGAAATGTCTTTTCCCAATATGGAAATACTAATATAGGTATTGTCACCATCTTTTCCTTTAGAGTCTCCAATCCTTTTTGACAGTCCTCATTAAACTGAAATCTGGTGTCATTCTTTAACAGTTTTTCCATTAGTGTAGTAATATGTGCATACACCTTTATAAAATTCCTATAGTAGCCTCTATGTCCTAGTGTTTCTCTTAACTGGCGCACTGACTTTGGTGGTGGTAAATTCACAATGACTGCAATATTAGAAGGGTCAACTAGTAAACACTGTTTACACACTATATGTCCCAACAATATCCAAAAAGGTGTACCAAAGATGCATTTCTTGATGTTTAATGATATATGACATTGTCTGCATCTTTCCAACATTAGTATTAACACTTCTACATGGTCTTTCAAAAGAATATACACAATCCAATCATCCAGATATACTTATAGAAATTGATGTATGAATTCCTTAAAAGAAGCTATGACCACCCTTGAAAAGATAGCTGGCACATTCTCCAATGATCCAGGGGATCAAATTTTTCTCAAACATCAAAGTTCTTGGAATCACTTCAAAATGGACACGTGTGTAGGCCTCGTCCTCACAAACCCAACGCAACTTGAATGGGTTCAAAAAGATGTCTTATGAGAAATATATCGTGTTTTGTTCATTTTGCCAAACAGACAAAATTTTGCTGACTGTACAGTTTGTACAGTCCGTACAGTGCTGACGTGGCAGGGTACAGACCCACACGTGGCAGGTGACATCTCATGGTCATACAAGTGAAGTGGCATGGTCGTACATGCTCGGTGGAAGACAAGTGGACGAATCTGGTGTTGACACATGTCATCTATTTGGAAAGTGGTATGGTGCCACGTGGCTCAGTCATGGGATGCCACGTGGCACCCCTCTAGTTTGGTTGGCATTCGGTAAAAATTTTGTGACTCCATAGGAGTCAAACCCGTGACCTTCGGGCGTGCATGGAAGAGCTTTGGCATAGGTCGGGGCACCAACCTGTCTGTGTGATGAGACTTAACCGTATATGTTTTTATAATTATTTGAATTACAATGTATGTAATTTCTAAGGAGTAAAGGGTCGGGGCTAGGCCCCATCCCCTGGTTCGTTATGCACATACAACCATTTCATATGTCCACTCCATTAAACTTTGGCACGAGGTTTCAATGCTTAGCCCCAGCCCCCCCGGTGCATAAACCATACAACTATTCCATATAACCAGAGGTGCACACACAGACTGTCACAACATAGGTTAGACCCAGTCACATGTTGCTACACCAAATGACCATGCACCAATCGTGGAGAAGCTAGTTGTTGGAGCGCACAATTGTTAGGTTGTTGGCCACATGGGGCCATACGATTGATTTCTCCGCCAATAAAAGGGGCCAACGCACTAACGGTCCTATAATTTTGCCCATTTTGTGGGAACCATTGTGTGTGATGGGTTGTGGCACGAGAAACACACAGAGGCTGAGTTAGTTTGTCAGTGGGGAAGTTTGGCGAGCAGATATAACAATCTTGAAGGGGAAAACTTCCAGGAGGTGTAACTTCTTCATTTTTTGGCCAAACCAGGTGTCGAAGAAGCCCAGCTAGGGGTTTTTGGACATTCTGAAGCCATTGGAGCCATCTATTTTGTATTTTGAGCATTGAAAGAGCACTTTTTAATCATAATTAAAATGATCCAAGGGAATTTGGACCAGGAGATGTAGCCCAAGAGAGGGGTGAACGCCTTTATCATTTTCTATGTTATGTGTTCATTATTGATGGTTTTTATATGTCTAATATGTTGCTCATGATTAAGTAAAACTCATTGAACTTATGTGTTAGTAACTTGATCCAATTACCCAAACACATACCATTTTTACACTTGCAATTTAAAGAGACAAGTCTTCTTCATTTTAAAGATCTATTGGAAACAAATCCATTCCATTTTCAGATCAATTGGTATCAGAACATAGGTTTTTGAAGGTTTGATTGTTTTCAAGTTGTTTTTGTTTTTTGATGCTTACAAGGTTGAATCTCACAAGAGGAGAAGGTCAACTTATAGAGCCAAGTTCTCAACTATCAAGAAGGAGAACTATCAAATCACCTCAAGATTCAAGGAGATATTCACCAAGTATGGCTCATGAGGAGAGTCATGGAAATCTTCCTTCAGAGGAGGAAAGTTTAAAAAAATCTTTCTATGATATGACTGAGATGGTCAAAGTTTTGTTTGAAGAAAGAAATGCAATATTTCAAGGTGAAAGCTCCAACCCTCCAAAGGGTAATGGAGACAGTGGTGATAAAACTCCAAATGGAAATGGAGGGAGTGGTGATTCTCCACCTCCTTCGTCTCCATATTCCACCTCTTCCACCATTTCACATCCACCTCCAAATTCTCCAAAAGAATATGGTAAAACGCCTTTACAAACTCCTTTACTAAAGCTTGATATTAAGTTTTAATTGCCTATGTACAATGGAGAGGTAAATAATGACAATTAGATAACTAGATTCGTCAGATTGAAGTGTATTGTAGGATACAAATTATCACAAATGATGAAACTAAGATTCAGCTTGCTTCTTTAAGATTGGACAGTGAAACACTCATTTAGTGGGAAGCCAAAACTCAAGAGGACATGAAGAAACATGGTAACGTTTTATCCTTTTGGAATGATTTTATTATTACAATTAAAAGGAAATTTTATCCATTAGCATACATGCAGAAAGCTATTATGGATTGGAAAAACTTTAGGCAAGCTAAAGGGAAAGATGTGCAAAGCTTCACTCAAGAATTTAGGAGAAGAGCTTTGGTTTTGGGTATAGATTTGTATTCTCAAGAAACTTTACTCAAGTACATTGGAAGTGTTCATAGCTACTTGGGGCATACAATAATTATGTTTAACCCTTCAAATATAGATGAAGTTTGTGTACAAGAAACTCATTTAGAAGCAAGAGGAAGGAATGAACCTCAAGAGGGCAGCAATAAGTCTTTTCATAATGGATACAATGGAAAGAGGAAGTTTGAAGTAATTGGAAATAAAAATGCTCCAGTCAAGAAAGAGAGAGTGAAACTCTCATGTAAACATTGTTCAAAAGATGGCCATGATGAAGACCATTGTTGGAAACTTCATCCTGAAAAGAGACCCAAAAAGTTCAAAAACAAATAGAAACCAAACATCGATGCAACTGTACAACAAGATTTGGGATCTCATTCAGAAGATGAAACAAAAAGCATAGCCATGGGTTCACAAGGTAAGAATTCTATTGCTAGCACTAGTTCTTCAAATTCTGCCATCAATGAAACTCAACATGAAAAAGAAAGAATAGAGCTTTTTCACATAAGGGTAATTTCAAAACATACCAAGATAGATACTCTCTTTGGTACGGGGTCACAAGAAAACCTTATTTCTGAAGACATTGTACTCAAGAAACTAGATTTGGAAACTACTCCTCATCCTAAACCATACCCTTTAGGTTGGATATGTGACAATGCCAAATTGCATGTGACAAGAAGGTGTAAACTTAGATTTTTCATCACTGCAAACTATATAGATGAGCTAGAGTTTGATGTTATTCCATTGGATATTTGTGGTATTGTCTTGGGAAGCCCATACTTATACGATAGGAGAGCCATCTTTCATAGTCATGAGAACAAATATCATTTGTTCAAAAATGGAGTTGAGTACATTGTTAGAGCACATACAAAGAAGATGAATTTGTCACTTACAAATGCTGGACAAATGAAGAGACTAGTCAATGCTAGTAGGAACCTTGTATTTTTTATGATTAAACCCAAAGACAATGATGAAGAAGAATTTTTCAATGGATGTGATGCAAATTTACAATCTGATTTGTATGAGGTTGTTAACGAACATGTTGAGATGTTTCAGGTACCAAGGGGATTGCCTCCTAAAAGGGGTATCCAACATGAGATTTTATTGTAGCAAGGAGGTCCTCTTCCAAACATGGACATGTGCAAGATGTCAGTCATATAGAATGTTGAAATCAGAAAACAATCCCAAGAGTTGCTTGACAAAGGGGTCATCAAACCAATCACTTTGCCATGGAGGTCACCAATTGGTTTGATACCAGAGAAAGGTTGTATATGGCATTTGTGGGTAGATTTCAGAGCCTTGAACAAGAATACAAATATGATTGTTGAAGGAAACACATGGAAGAAAGCTTTGAAAGAAAAGAAACATCCATTGCATGCCTTGACAAGCTATGTATTCCACCTGGTGATAAGGTATAAGAAAGACATTTATGACAAATTTGTTGATATGCTTACTAGGCCTATTGTTAGTGCTTAAGTATTTTTTAAGCATAATCTTATCATGCATGAGAGCTATTTGGAACAATATGCTTTATATGTTGATTGCAAAGATGTTTATGCAACTTTGTGTCGTACTAACCAAGTTGAGGAATTGGATTCCTATTTGCATGGTAAACTTTTGTATCTTGGCAAGCTATATTTTTCAAAGGGTGAAAGAGCCAACAAGGTAAGGGAAGCACATTCTTATCTTGTTGTTGTCCATTTTGGTGTAGGCAAGAAGTTCATTGAACAAGCTCAGTTTGTGCATCAAACCGTTCAAGAACAGTTGAGAAAGAGCTAAGACAAGTATAAGACGGGGCATGACAAGTTTTGTATTGGTCTAAAAGGAACCAATACAAGCAAGGCCAAGTGGATTGAGATTGGAAGAGTGAGGGAACTGTACCCTCATCTTCTGATTGACTAAAAGTAGTCTTTTGGAGGTCCAAAAGCTTCCCAATGGGGAGGTGTAATCCAGGGGATCAAATTTTGATAAAAAAATAGAAGTTCTTAGAATCCCTTTAAAACAGACACATGTGTAGGCCTCATCCTTATGAACCCAACGCAACTTGAACGAGATCAAACAGACATTGTATGAGAAAGATATTGTGTTTTGTTCATTTTGCCAAACAGGCAAAATTTTGCGAACTGTACAGTTCGTATAAGCCGTACAGTGTTGACATGGCAGGGTACAAAACCACATGTGGTAGGTGACATGGCATGGTATTACAAGTGATGTGGCACGGTCATACAGGATCAGAGACAGACAAGTGGATGAACCCGGTGTTGACACATGTCATTTATTTGGCAAGTGGTATGGTGCCACGTGGCCCAGTCGTGGGTTGCAATGTGGCACCCCTCCATTTTGGTTGGCATTTGGTAAAATTTTTGTGACTCCACAGGAGTCGACCCCGCGACCTCCGGGCACGCATGCAACAGCTTTGGCATAGGTCGGGCCACCAACCCGCCTGTGTGATGAGACTTAACCTTATATGTTTTTATAATTATTTGAAGAGCAATGTATGTAATTTCGGTGGAGTAAAGGGTCGGGGATAGGCCCCATCCCCGGGTTCGTTATGCACATACAATAATTTTATATGTCCACTCCATTAAAATTTGGTGCGGGGTTTCAATGCTTAGCCCCAGCCCCCTCGATGCATACACCATACAACTATGCCATATGACTAGAGGTGCACACATGGACTATTACAATGGAGATTAGCCTCAGTCACATGTTGCTACACCACATGACCATGAGCCAATCACAAAGAAGATAGCCATTGGAGTGTGCAATTGTTAGGTCATTGGCCACATGGGACCATACAATCAAGTTCTCCGCCGAGAAAAGGGCCTGCGCATCAACGGTCCTAAAATTTCACCCATTTTGCGGGAAATGTTGTCTGTGCTAGGTTTTGGCATGAAAAACACACAAAGGCCGAGTTAGTCTGTCAGTGGGGAAATTTGGCGAGCAAGTACAACAAGCTTGAAGGGGAAAACTTCTAGGAGGTGTAACTTCTTCATTTTTTTGCCAAACCAGGTGCCGAAAAATCCCAGCTAGGGGTTTTTGGACGTTCTGAAGCCATTGGAGGCATCTATTTCATATTTTGAGCAATTTAAGATAATTTTTTAAGAATAATGAAAATGATCCAAGGGAAGTTGGACCAGGAGATGTATCCCAAGAGAGGGGTGAAATCCTTTATCATTTTTTGTGTTATGTGTTCATTATTGATGTTTTTTATGTTGGAAGATTGGTTCTTGTCATTGATGTCAACCCTAGTCATGGGTTTTGGACCGCAAGATTGATGAAGGTATTTGGGCATGAAGGCAAATGCACATGTAGATTCAAAACCCATGGATGCATAGTATACATCATGTTGTTTCCGGTGGTATGTGGCACGTCACGTGGATCCTCATGGTTGAGGAGAAATGAATTTTTGAAGATGAAAAAGTGAATTGAAGAAGGAAGAAAATGTAGGCCCTGAAGATAATTAAAGAACATAATTACAAAATAAGAAAGTGTCGGGTCAGCCTTAATGTTAAAAGGAAGTGACATAAATGGTATAAATAAATATCATTATACATTCATTTGATACTCAAGTCAAATTTCAGAGAAAATCAGAAGTAAAGAAGGTTGGATTTCAAGGGAGGATGAAGTCTTTTGGTGATGTGTTCTAAGGTATGTTATTTTCAGGTCATCTTACCATTTTCTCAATAACGTTTTTTATAGAATGATTCAGATGGTGAAATTGTTATGGTATTGAGAAGACATATCAAGGTACCTATGGTAAACGTTTCAGCTCTTGATTTGTTGTAATTATGGAGATAAACTATGTGGAAGATAGGGTTTTTTACCAGTCCTGAAGCTTGTCAATAAACAGGTCTTCTGAGTAAAACAGTCATAACTTCTTCAAAGAGAATCCAAATGAAGTGGGAAGAATTGAATTGGAAATATCACTGACTGTAGTTTATTTTGTGCAAGTTTCAAAATCTGATGTTAAATATTGAGCGCGAGGCATTCTGTACAAGTTCGGTCTTCTGAATAAACTAGAATTGAACAAGGTCTACCATTCTCTCTATAACTTCTTTTTGGGGAGGATTCAAGGAGTGAAACTTGGAGAAGTTTCAAAGAATACATTGAATAATATTATCTATAGGATCAGAGT
>JZKD02S0922335.1:125987-142492 GCA_000966675.3 Picea glauca | reverse complement strand
AATAAAAATTAGAGTTTTCTAGAGTTTCCTTTGTTCCATCACAAATGGAGTTTTCTAAATCATGCTTTTCAACTTAATATTCTTTAGCTCAAAATATAATGTAAAGCACAAATCTCAATATTAACCCATAGTATGGTTAAAACAACCCAAATAAATGTAGAAAAGATAAAGATAGGGATATCAAATCAATGGATGCCACTGTATTTCTTACATAATGCAAACACACTGGTAGGGATTTAGCATAGTCATGGAGATAAAATATGGAGGTTTAACCTAATCTTCCACAATGTCAAGTGTCCATGTTTAATCTAGTCAATCACATCTACCACATATATTTTTAATGGGAAAATGACAATGCCAAAGTGTTTGGGAGAAGAAAATGTAAGATGAAGCAAGAAATAGTTTATGCTATTTTCATTGCGAAGTAGTGATTAACTATATAAATGAACATTTAACCACAAATATTGTGGAAAATAATAGTGGACAATATAAATGAGCTCTCAACCTTTTTTAAGTATGACCTTTAAAATAAGAACAAATCCTCACAAGCTTCATAGCAAAATGATGATTAACCAAATCCTAAAATATTATGGGTCTAAAAAAATTATCATGTTTGTGACACTAAGAGGGTTGAAGATGAAAAACACTTTCTCTTAAAATTCCTTATATGACATCCTATAAAACAAATTTAGTGTATTGACCATCATTATAACATTAAATAATTATAATTAATATTATTAATTATTATTAAAATATATATATATGCATGTCTTCATCTTTGTGAGTAGAATTTAGATGAGTAGAGTAACATTTCATCACACAACCACTCAAATTCAATTCAATTCACAACTTTATAATTATTTATATTATTTAAATAAATAATATTTATTTGTTATTATAATATATATTAATAATTATTTAATAGCATAATAAGATTTAATTATAATTATTATAATTATAAAATAATTATAATTATTATAATTATAAAATAATTATAATTATTTAAATTAATCAAATAATAAGTATTTGGGTATATTAATAATCAAATACTTGTACACATGTATTTTTATATTTTATTTTTTTTCTCAAATTTCACTCCTTTAAACAATGTATCTATTTATTTTTTCATATTTTTACAAATTTAATTCAAAAACTAAAAAAAAAATGTGAATAAGATTTGCACAAAGACATATATAGTGAATTACATATGTAAATAATGAGATATATAAAAGACCAAATTATATATATGTGTGTGTGTTCATTTATGCTTTCTAAAAAATCCCCACTAACTATTTTAATCACAATCACAACTTCACAATGAAGATACCATAAACTCTTTCTTGCTTATTTTACTATTCCTTCTCTCAATCACTTAAATATTTCTATTTATTGATTAAAAATATATACTAATTTTATTTTTAAATAATATTTTATTTTCAAAAAAATACTCCTTCTACCCTTCTTCACAACCACACCTTATTTTATTTCATAATAAAAATTACTATCTCCACCTAAAATGCACAAATTACAATTAATTAAATTGTGAATGTAGGATTTGTTTTCTATCAAAGTGTTCTATAAAAGTCGAGCAACCCATACTAACCATATTAAAATGGCATAAAATTTAAGTAACTTATTCTCTTATTCCTCTTTCTACTTTTGAAACTCTTCTATTCCTATCAAATACTATATTCCAATGTCTAATCTAAAAGAACATCTATTTATCCATTTCTATATCCTATCTTATATTTACTAAAGAGTTCTTATTTATTATTCAATAACTCATATCAAATTATAATGTTACATATTCTTGTTTAATAAATTATTTTATTATACAATTAAAATTATAAATAATAAAGATTGAAAAACTTAATCTTTAAAATTTGTTTAAATTTAAAATTTTATAAAAAATAATACAAACATAAAATAGAATAAGTATTTTTTAATTTTAGATTAAATATTATATAATATTTAAGAAAAGAAAAATATATATTTAATAATTAAAACTTCTAGTTTCAAAATACTAAAAATATATAAAAATATATTGAATAAAGAAAAACAATTTAAATTTCAAATTAAAATTTAAGGGAGAATAGTGCCAACTCCTGAAGAAAAAAATATTCGTTTGGGTGGACAAGATTTTCATAAAAATATAGCCATTCAAAGATAGGACTTGAGGAACGATTTAAAAAAAAAAAAAAAAAGTTTTATGTTTAGAGCACGACCTTTTTTTTCATCGAGTTGGCGTCTCAGTTGCAATAACCCTATGAATGCCAGCCAAGTGTCAAACATAATAATATACTATTGATCGTTGAGCAAAGGCTCAAGGATAACTCAGTTGTATGGATTTACCCAAGTAGTGGCAGTTAAAACGATATTGTAGGATGTTTGTGTGGAAAATGGCATCGGTTACTGCAGGGTAACTGCATAGTAAATGTACGTTCGATAGTGTTTTAACAATTTCAATTTATGAGCTCAACTACAGTGACAAAGACAACATTGCAAGTTGGAACAAATTGACGTGCACCACATTGATGGCTATGTTGATGGGACAATTGACGAAATTGACTAAATGTAATATCCAAATCATATTTTCTTGTAAAAGATAGAAGGAATAACTTACTGCATGAAAAAACACTGAAAAGGATAGCATTTGACATGATAGGAATCGAGCTCACAATCAATTGACGGAAAAAAAAAAAATATTCAAAACAAAGTTGGCAAGGAAGTCATTAAGAAACATGACATGGAAAGAGGAGATGGGTGAAAAAATGGAGGGGCAGTTTCCAAGGATAACACGGATGGACAATAATGGTTGTTTTTTTAAAACTCAACAATACCATGGGAGACGAATCATGTGTATTTGCAATGGAGGTATACAACATTGTGGAAAAAGATTTGAGCATAGAAAGAGGAGAAATATATGGTAGGGGAATATAATCTATAAGACACTTTTCACTTGCAGAGGATCACCATCGCAATGCCAATCATGCACAAACACACCATTTGAAGAAAGGAATCCATTGAGATTCAAGATAAACATTGTAATGCTATTGTTCGAAAGATATATATGATGCCAAATCTATATATGAATATTTGCAACGATTAGAATCTTACTTTGTTGTAAACCAATTTTAAATGAAGAAAAAATTATAGTAGGTACTCTTAAATTTTCCCCAAATGGACTTTTGTTCGGGAAATCTTACCCAATAGAGAGCAAAACCACCCATAACCAGCAAAACCACCCATAACCACAAGGGAATAATTTAAGATAGTTTTGAAAGAGAATGTCTATCATGTGGAACACTTTGATGATGAATACATCCAATGACAATGACAAAGATTGGACTAGAAGCAAGCTTAGTGTGTTCCATATTTCATTCCAAATATTGCACTAGAAGCACAACTAAGAATATTCTGATTTCATAAAATAGCGGCCACACACATCAAATCTTCCATTAAAAGAAATGTTATAATTTGACACCCACTTTCGAGTAATTAAAACTATTTGTCCCTTCGAATATGGATTTTATAAAGATCCATGAATAACATATTTATGTAATTAAAACTATGTGTATATGGTTTTTATAAAGTTTTATGGATGACATGTACTGGATTGTGATATTTATCAAGATTTTGAGTAGGTTTAATGGTTAAGAACATATCTTTTCTTCTAAAACGTTATAGGTTTAAATCCAGAAAGGATACAGTATGTATACCTTAGTACAATTTAACATCATACACCAATTATTAAAATTATTTTATAAATAAATTAAAATAACAAAAAAACTAAACCTATTTGTTTTAACATTATACTGCACACACATAAAACATTATAGTCCACACATATAACATGATAACGAATTAAAGTACCTTAATATCATTTATTATTATGATGATTTTTTTATATTACAATACTAATTATCTATATTCAACTAACAACCAACTCTTATTAGCCTGTGCCTAAAGGAAACAGGGATGTTGGGCGTAGGCCTATTTTGCAAAGAAAGTCTATTTTGGGCGCAGACCTATTTTTGGGAGAAAGATATTTTATGGGAAAGACTTATTTTTGGAGAGAAAGACCTAATTTTGGAGTGCACACAATACGTGGCAGGAGAGCAACATGCAGTAAAAGAAGGAAAAAAAACATGCAGAAGGAAAAGCAACGTGGCGCGCAGGAAGACAAGCCTAACCATGATAGGGTTAGGGTTTTTGACAAATATTGTAACGACTATAAGCCTATAAAGTAGTATAAATAAGGACCTAGGAGGTCTAGGAAAAAGGTTTAATAGGTTCAAGAGTTTAATTGATAATTGTAAGAAAAATTATTATGATTTTTGCAGTAAGAGTTGAATAAGTTAGTCCTTGAGGGTTAGGTCACAGGCCAAGGAGCCTGTTGTGATCTAGTCAACCTCACAGAGGGTACTTACCCTCATTTTGATTGTATTACTAAAGATGTAATGCACGCAACACAATATTTTGTAGACGAATAAATAAAAGAGTAGAGAAGTCAGATCTTTATGGACGTATCCCCATGAGGGGGTGAAGCACAGTAAACCTTGTGTTCTATGTGATTTTTTTTGAATGATTTATTTTTCTGTTCATCATTAGCTTAAGAATGAATGGTTAAAGTAGTTATATCAACATGCATACATAGGGTTATAGATGAATGAGTAATAGAATTAGATGAATGATTAGCAAGGATAACATATAAGGGAGAAAGAACCCAACCACAATCCCCACTCATTCCTAGACTGCAAACACCTGAGTATTGCAGTCCCCCATAAAAGTTATCTTAGGTGAGATTGCACTGAGCACACTGTGTGCAACGTTTCCTTCTGGTTTACCAAGAGGGTCGATACTTTTGAGGGTTTTGTTGGAAACCTATTTGAGATTAGAACCTAGGTCAAATAAATAAGAAGTAAGCCAACAAATGGTTTTGTTGCCGGCTGGAACTGCACATGATTGAGTGGACGGGCTTTGTGGAAGAGAAGAGTAGAGGATCAAAGTATAGAAGGGAATGTTCTAGCCATGGAATCCAACGACGACAAGGATTGAAAGAGGGTTGAAAACCAAGGAACTTGAGTTTGCGTAGAAGGACAACATGAAATCTAAGTTAACACCACACAAATATCTCGACAAATACATGTTTAGGGACTTGCATGAGGTATTGTTTCTATGATTTCCTGCATTTGTTGCGGGAGTGGTTATTGAGGTTAAAGGAAAACCACCCTATGAATTAGTTCGGATAGATGGAGTGGAATCCTTTGAAGATCACACAGTTACAACATGTTAATAACAAATTCACGCTCGCAGTAGATTTCTGGTTAGACAATATTGTTGCAGGGTTTATCACTGAATTTGCAGTAGATACCACGAAGTCCTACACCATAGCAGAGAAAGATTATTTTAAGGGACTTAGAGCTAGGTACATAAGATCATTGTATGCTTCAATCAATATTTTATTGTATGACAATTATGTGATCACCATGGAATCATAATACTAAACTTCCCTGTGTGCATGGGGGAAGGGGGGGAAGCACTGAGAAAAGGTTGATATATGGACAGGGAGATGGATAAGGGAAAGAAGAAGGAGGCCATGGACCTAATCATGATGGAATAGGATCAAACAAAGTAGATAATGGAAAAGGCTGGAAAGACGCGTGGAGGAATACCTTACCAATATAAAATTAATAACAAGAAGAGAGCCATAGCCGGCATAGAGAGTTTGTTGAGAGATGAAGAAGAGGTAGAGGATCTCCGAGCTATGGAGAAGATTGAGGAAATCTTGTGCACAACATACAAAAGGAAAACATGAGGTCTAGGGTCAGGAACAAAATGAATAACTCCAATACAGATCATTGTTAGTGTGGAACCTACAAAAACCATGTGCGACTAATACACCAGAAAGAACACCAACATTTAGACAACCAAATTTTAGTGGAAGAAGAACAAAAAAACATGGATCCAATTAAGGAAAATCAACTGGGGGAGAAAGTTCATGAAAGAACATTCAATTATCTACATTGCGTGAAGGCAGTATCTCAACATAGTTCAAAATGGAAGGACATGATCCCACAATCAGATTACCATAATTTCGGGGAGAGGCATCAGAGGACCCTAAAAATCAATTATTCATCTGTGAGAATATCTGGGAAGAAAAGAAGATCACAGATGAAGATACAAATCTCACTCAATTAGATATCACACTGAGATACCACGCGTTGGATTGGTACATGAGTTCAGAAGTAAACAATCCACACTGAGTACCAAAGATTATCGCAGACGTGAAAAAACTATCGGTAAACAAGTTTCAGAATCCAAGCTCAGAAGACCAATACATGAATGAAATGATTGAAATCAGGAAGAAACCATGTGAGTTTGTTTAGGATATTGATCAGAGGTTAAAACATCTGAAAGGTAAGTTGAAATATGCAATTACTGACATGCAACATAAGCACTTATTTGTGAACTCATTGTTACCACACTTGAAGTATCCTTTAAGATAACAACGGTTCCAAACTCAGGAAGAGGCTTTGCAAGAAGCCCTGCAACTGGAAGAGAACCCGTATCAATAGAAAAATCTAGCAATAGAGGAGTTGAAGGAGGATTTGAAGAATCTAGCATTTCAACTTAACCAGAATAAGGGAAAAGAGAAAAGAGAAGTTGTATGGTGTATGCTATGCAGGACACAAGGACACAATAAGAACGAATGTCCAACTTTTGCGCAGTACTTGGAAACAGGGGTGGTGAACCCCATTCCAACAATAAGACCATGGTGCGAGATTTGTAAGATGAATGGGTATGATCCATATCATTGTACAATGATTCAAAAGTATAAGACAATAACAAAAAGTTCAAATTGCATTTTTTGCAAATCAGTGGGTCATGATGATAAGGATTGTAGAATGCTGGAACTGATAAGAGAAAAAACTTCAGACACGTACAAGGTGCATGCAGAAATAATGACAGGTTCCACCATAGTACAACAATATGCATCCGCAGTAAAATAATGTGCAACAACAATATAAACCCATGTAGTATAACCAGGTAACCCAATACAACACACCGCGAGGAGATTGAGGTGGATACAGAGGTGGAGGATGAGGTAGAGGAGGATTTCGATGAGTCAGAGGACCAGTAGTGTGCCACAACTGCCAACAACTAGTGCATTATGAAATGGATTTTCCACTTCCACCGACAACATGTATGTACTATCGCACAATAAACCATGACATAGAAGACTGCCCAACACTCTCCAGAAAGATCCAGGAAAAAAGGAACCAGAACAACCATAATGTCCAGTGTATTTCTTTAGAAGCCAGGAATGATGGGAGAAACATCAATATAGTCACTTGAGGAGGATCCAAGACAGGAGCCGATGCAACAAAACAAGATCCATCCCAACACTAATGGGTTAAGAAGGATACCGAACCACAAAAGTAGTTTGACAAGCGAAAAGAAAATGAAACATTTAAGGAGGCTAGACATGAGCTTCTCAAGCATAATGTTGTGTCTACATCAGTCATGCAACAAACTCAGAACCCACTAATCAATATTCCATCCTCAATGGACCATACCAGTGAAGGACAATATTTACAACAAGTAAGTACCATAAATACTTTTCTGCAATCATGTGTTAAGTTATTGAATGATCCATCATTTGTTAAGGTCTTACAAAATCTTCTAGAAAGATGTAACACAAAGGTATAAGGGACGTTAGAGAAGAAAATAGTTGATCATATCCATACAAGAAGAAGGACAAGTAGATAATTCAGACTAAATGCCAACATTGGGGATTTCAACATGGGAGATATTATACTAAATTTAGGATCTAAAGTAAATGTCTTACCTAAGAAGACATGGAAGTGTATGGGAGAACCCACATTAGGCTATTCACCTATCGAGTTGAAAATAGAAAATCAACATAGAGTGTTACCAATTGGAAGGCTTAAAGGTGTGCCAACAGATTTGGATGGAGTGCACACTATTGTAGATTTTGAAGTGATAGAGATAGTATATGGCACAACACCTTGCCCAACATTACTTGGTGTTGGCCCTTGACCAATTTTTGGGAGATCCTTGGTCAATTTTGACCTATTTTGGGACTTCGACAGCCTGTTGAAGGAGGAGCATAAGACAAAGAAGAGATCGCGGGATATCGACCCCTTTTTGGGATTTGGGATTATGTAACGGGTATGGGATGTTGGCCCATGGGTTTACCCATGTTTATGCCTATTTTGTAAAGTATATATAGAATACTAGGCGATGTAATGAGAGTAGTCATAAGGAATAGCTAAGTGCTAAAGCTAGATCTATGTGATCAAGATTGTAAGTGCTCTGTGCATAATGTGTGAGACTTGCAGAGCTAAGTGAAAGTCAGTGTAAGAGACTGTGGAAGGCTATGTGCTTAGATATACTCAAGGAAGGAGGATCTAGCGAGTTGCGCAGATCTCTTGTCGTATGCGGAGTAGGGTTTTTGAGGCTCTGTGCATGTAACCCATTGAAGAATCTAATAAAGAAGAAGAGTTGGTGGACATATACCCAGGGTGGGGGTGAACCATGTATATGTTGTGTTTCTTTGCTTTGTGCAATATGTTGATGTGTTTATGTCTTTACTTGCTAAGTGCTTTGATATAGATAAACAAATCTGTTTATGCTTTGTGATAATGGTGTATATGGATGTTAGATTTGACTTATATGAATGTGATTAGTGATTGAACCTACTAGATCTGATTTGTTTCGTCATGCTAAGTGATGCTAGATGTCAAATCTGGTTGACCATTGTAATGTACTTTGATTAGGGTTTACTGCGCTATAACTAAGAACTGAATATTGATGAATTGTCGTTGTTAAGTGTTAGAATCACAGATCTGTGTCCTAGCTAAGGTTGCATACATCTAAGTCCTGCAACCACCCCTGCCTCTACCTCGGGTGATACTTCATCTGCTTCGCAGGTGTTGCCGAAAGGGACGATAGTTAGGGTTTTGTTGGTGCGTTGTTGTAGCGTTGAACCCTGGGTCTGCCCCTGTGCCAACAAATGGTTTCGTTGCCAGGACTGAAACTGTGATTGTTGGGAAGTAAGGAAGAAGAAGCTTTATGCAAAGATATGACCTGAAATTGTGAAAGCTCTGTGCTCTGAGAACATTAAAAGTGAGAATGCTTGATTAAAAGAGGTAATATCTGCAAGCACTGTGCTCTGATAAAGGTAGGAATATTGAAAAGTTCTAGATCTGAAAGCTTTGTGCTCTGTAGAAGTAAGATAAGTGAAATTTTTTGTTTCTAAAGTATGGATCTAGTTATGTTTGATAGATTATGTCCTAGCTTGAAAGCTAGGGCACTAATAGATGAAAGAAGGTTTGATATGCGTAGATATGATAAGAATAGTGAAAGATATGGTATACCCATGCATAGAAAGAATGTTTGGAATAACAAGTGGATGTAGGATCCTAGAAAGAAATGTTTGCAGGTTAGCTACCATGATTCTAGCGCGCAGTATAGGAAAGACTGGGAATAATTTAAAATAAAGAGAGGATTAACCCTTTGTTACAGTTGCAGAAGATCGAGGCATCTTGCTAAGGAATGCCCTAGAAGAAGACCTAGTTGTCGTTGTTGCAAAGCTATGGATCATGAAGTATTGGATTGCCCTAGAATGATTTCTAGGCTTGAGGAAATGAACATGAGACAAGAAAACCCTAAGGCAGATCCATAAACTACGATTATGGAAGAACCCCAGAAAGAATCAGAGAAAGTATTGCTATAGATGAAAGAAACCCTGAAGGATCACCGACATGTAAATTTATCAAAGGTATTCAAAGAAAAATAATGCCTTGAATCAAGATTAGGAGATTTCGACATTGACTGTGCTCTGGATGAAGAAACAAAGGTGAATATCATGACAGAAAGAACTTGGGAAGCTATAGGAAGGCCTACTATGATTCCTTCATTAGGAGGAATAGGACTATTCAAAGGAAAGATGATAAACCTATGTGAAAAGCTCACCCAGATACTTATGAATGCCAATGGGACTTCGACAGAGGAATATTTTGAGATTATTAAATTTATTGAGAACAACGCCCCATTTACCATGTTACTAGGAAAACCTTGGATTGAAAGAGATCAGGCCAGAAGGCAAGAAGAAGAAGAAGTTTTAGAGCAGAAGAAACAAGAGTTAAAATATTTCATGACTAGAAGGATCGCACACTTAATTGAAGAACATAAGAACAAATCGAAGCTATTTAACACCAGAGACCCGGATATTGAAGTTTCAAGAACACTAGACGACCCACAGAAGATTGAAGTACCTATTCCAGATAAAGAAGAAGTATCACCCTCGAATCTTAAGGAAGAAGCTCAAAAACACGAAGTAACTATGCTAAAAGAATATAAGAATTATAATGGAAAAGGCATACTGAGACGAAGCTCACTGGAAATAAATCTAGAAAGCTAAGCAAGAAGAGAGATAATATCGACAAGTTACAAAAGGTTCCAAAGGAAACTTTGCAGAAGGAAAATTTTCAAAATTGGAGCTTCGTCGGGATAACAGAAAAGCGTCACATGGCACTTCACCATGGCGAAGCAATATAGCCATTGGTATCAATATAACTATTTGGATGACCCTATGAATGGGTCTAAAGGCATTTATGGTTCACCACCAGACCATTGGATCGTGCCATAATGGACATAATAGAGTTAATGAAGGCTTCTTGATCGTTGCAAGCAATTCGTTGCCAAGTTATCTATTTATCATGTTGTGCCATGCACTGAGAAAACTTTTGCTAACCGTGAATCTGAGCCCACAAACTTGTTGATTTTACACAGTGATCATTGTGCTATTTCCCTCTATCCTATTACAGTGTCTAAGTTTCTCCTCAAACCAGAAGATTTCCAACTCCGAGCATGTATGTTGGACGAGTTTAGCGCTGTAGAGAGAGTTGTCGAAGAAGTTCTGATCAACCTCATGAATGAAAGAGTCATGTCGATTTCTACAGGTGTACAAGAATCATCAACAAGAGGACTGCAAGCTTCTTCGTTGACTGCTCACAAATCGGGGCCATCCCGACCATCAGTAGAGAAGAGAACCAAGCATAAATATGACCTAGCAAATGCGAAGTTGATTCCATACATATTGCCCGATTACATCCCACCTCTGGCTAGCATGGTAAATCACGATAGTGTGACAAGAGACTTCGAGTACACTATGGTCACTGCGTACCTCTCGAAGGGGATACGTGTAGTTCGGATAGAGCAGGATAAGATCACAATGTTGAAGTTCAACGACTTCAACCTTGGAGATCGAAATATCTATGGTATGCTCTCCCCATACAAGTACCTAACTAGAAAAAAAGGGAATAACTCGAAGATCATCCCTCAGTCATGGATGGTGAACCTTGTGCAGTCCACCCTGTTGCATGTCATGAAGATCCCACACTTCGGACGACACCAGGTAGTCATTGCCTATGTCAAGCGGCTACTGTCGTATTACCGTGGAAGCTACTAATTTCTAGACTGCCACATTACAATTTGCCCAACGATGATCTACAGGATCATAGGCCTAAGTAGGCAAGGACCCGACCCGTAGGAATATTATCCAGGAAGAGCTGCAGATCACGCAGTAGCACAAAATATCAAAGACACATATGGCAACGTTGAGAAGTGAACAAGAGGCTACAAGGTAGCTTCCATCCAGAGTGGCGCAGTGCACCTCGCATGTCAATTGATAGATGGAAAGTTAGTAAGGAAGAACTGACCTACGCAGGTTACCGGCTTTGTTTTTGACCTCGCAGGGAAGTGTGTGGAAGGCCTACACATGAACTAGGTGAAGTACCTAGTTAACCAGTTGGAACTAGATTGTCGAGAAGCATAGGATCAGGGTTATGAATTTCATTTCAGCTGGCTTATGGTCCTCATAGAATTTGTTGCCTGGGAGATGACGAAAGGAGCGACCTTCCCCGACATGGAGCCATTTGAACTGTTTGCCACGAAGTTCTCTACCCTGTGGTATTCAACTGATATGAACAAATAGTGGCAGTCGAATGTTGTGTTTCATACATACTACCTCTAGCTAAAGCGAGTCATTGAAGCTGAGCCTCGCATGACTCTGAACACATTACAAAGGTTTCGACCATTGATGAAGTTCAACGCACATTGACACTTCATATACATTACAACGCGAGCAAATGAACACCATGATAAACTCTAGACATATTATAAGCTTACAGAAGAAGACCTTGAGGAGATCACCAAGGAATGGTCCGCTGACCTCTTTATCCCCGCCAACCCCATAGAGATATCTGATATTGATAGCCCAAAATAAACTCATAGAGAACAAAATACACCCGAAACCAACAGATAGATGAAGACTGAGGAGGTCCAAAACTTAAGCAGCACCTCAGGAAAGACTCCTTCAGTGTCACCTAACTGAGGGGGTGGTGACGAATTAGAATATGAACAGAGACCAAGCGAAGTAACACTGCCCAGAGACGAGGTTGAACCATTGAAGAAGAGGAATGTTTCCCCCTCGAAACCTTCATCCTGGAAGAAATTGAAAGCCACCATGACCAAGATGCAGACTGTCCTCACCTCCGATGATTTTGACTTCATCATAGCAACCCTGAACGATGCTTCACTGGAGATAGTAGAGAAACAAGGAGCGAAGAAGAAATAAATGTATGATAGGATTGAAGTCGAACTCTGAGGGGTACAATAGGCTCTTTAGTGGAACCATGCAGTCTCCATTGCGCCCCTACCATCAGGAGAACCAAAGTTGGGAGATGAGCCATCCGAACTTCACTAACTATCTGATACAGTCGAAGCTCACCTTCGACGAGCAAAAGAAGAAACAAAACAAGACGCCAAGGCTTTGGCGCAAGTGCAAGGAGTACTTGTAGAGCAGTGTGGAGCTGCAGAATAGGAAAATATTTCTCTCCAAGCAAAGTTCGATGAAGAAAAAGAACAAATACAACAAGGAAAAGATCAATTTCTCACGGAGAAACTCGAAGTAAAATAAGCGGTCAATAGAGCACTTTGTTCTCTGACAGTCGTAGAAATAAAGGTAGAAGACTATGTCACACAGCAAGTAGAGAAGCTCACAAAATTTATCTAGAAGCTACAACAATGCATCACAGACTTAGACTTCCGCACAGTACCCAAGACTCCACAGGATGTAAGGGATCAAAGAGAAGCAACTGCTCGAAGCGCAGTTGAGAGAATAAAATCCCTTGCTATGGAATGTAAGAAAATTACTAATCGCAGTGCCCATACCTATGAGAAACTCACTGAGAATCCAGAACAGAAGGCTCTGGAGTTGCATCTCCAAGAGGCAAATTTTCAAGCCGAAACAATACAAGCACAGTTGAAGCCCCTGACAGTTGTGGAAAGAATGAAGCACTCCCAAGAGCAACACACTACCCAACAATAGATCCACCCTATCCAGAGCATAGTTATGGAAGTAACTCAGAGGCTCCAACTTGTACAAGACAAGGCCTACCAATTGTTCACAGAGGTCAAAGGCCGAGGAGCATAATTGGAGCAGGTTGTCACTGCAATCGAACAACGCCTGGAGGGACCTGTCAACGACGCAGTCACACAAGAGTTTATTGAACAGGAGGCCAAGGCACAAAAGCAAGTCGAAGCAGCTCGAGGATTTCGAAGCATAACTACCCAGATTAGAGTGACTTGGGACGAGTCACAAGTGACTGTTGGGGGCCTGTTATCCCTTGACCAAGTTTTGGGAGATCCTTCATCAAGTTTGACCTATTTTTTTACTTTGATACCCTGTCAAAGGATGAGCGCAAGACGAAGCAGAGATCGCGAGATGTCGACCTCTTTTTGGGCCCTTTTTGGGATTTGGGATTATGTAACGTGTATGGGATGTCGACCCATGGGTTTACCCATGTTTAGGAATATTTTGTAAAGTATATAGAGAAGACTAGGCGATGTAATGAGAGTAGTCATAAGGAATAGCTAAGTGCTAAAGCTAGATCTATGTGATCAAGATTGTAAGTTCTCTGTGCATACTATGTGAGACTTGTAGAGCTAAGTGCAAGTCAATGTAAGAGGCTGTGGAAGGTTGTGTGCTTAGATCTACTCGGGGAAGGAGGATCTAGCGAGCTATGCAGATCTCTTATCGTATGCAGAGTAGGGTTTTTGAGGCTCTGTGCATGTAACCCATTGAAGAAGATAATAAAGAAGAAGAGTTGGTGGACGCAGCCCTAGGCTGGGGGTGAACCATGTATATGTTGTGTTGCTCTTCTTTGTGCAATATGTTGATGTGTTTATGTCTTTACTTGATAATTGTTTTGATATAGATAGACAGATCTGTTTATGCTTTGTGCTAATGGTGTATATGGATGTTAGATCTAACTTATATGAATGTGCTTAGTGCTTAAACTTGCTAGATATGATTTTTTTCATCATGCTAAGTGTTGCTAGATGCCAGATTTGGTTGACCACTGAGTTGTACTATGATTAGGGTTTACTGCATTGTAACTAAGAATTGAATATTGATGAAATGTCGCTGCTAAGTGCCCTGTTAAGTGTTGAAATCACATATTTGTGTCCCAGCTAAGGTTGCAAACATCTGAGTCCTACAACCACCCCTGCCTCTACCTCGGGTGAGACTTCATCTGATTCGCAGGTGTTGCCGAAAGGGTCGATAGTTAGGGTTTTTTTGGTGAGATGTTGTAGCATTGAACCCTAGGTCTACCCCTATGCCAACACTTGGATTGGATTGGGCATTTGATAACTAGGCTATAATCAACTTGAAGACAAGGAAAATGAATTTTGAATTAGAAAGATATAGATTCATTGCACCATTAGATCCCTCAGAAGGAGAAAGGTTTGTAGATGTGACTTGTTTGGATTTGGAAGAAATAAATCAGTTGTACAAAACCATTGCGTGAGAAGAGGATTATGTCAACCCAGTTGCATATGGGGTAATTAGTTGGAGAATCATTACATCATGTGCTTCCGACTCAGAAACAGGTTTGGAGAATTGGCAACAACGATTACATGAAGTCTCCATAAGGAGGTACACAAGAATAGACTGCACAGTAAGATGGGTTGGTACAGAGATAAGAGAACCTCCCAGTTTTCATGGGATAAACGACTTAGAGGAATTCTCGACAAAATATGAGGAGGAAGTAGTGGAAAATAAGAGGTTGTTATCCATAGATATTGCACTCAAGGAAACACCTGCAAGATGGTGGGGTGTACATAAAGACACATTTTAGGATTGGTATCAGTGTAAATGACTACTACACATTAGATTTGGCATAGAACAAGGGAGTAATATAGTGCAGAGGTATGATGGGCAATGAACACCAGTTGAACACTTGGAGAAGTGTAGAACACAATGGAGGATGACACCACCAGAGGAATGGCCTCATCACTTTATTCATACATTGGAAATGATCCCAAGGAACTAGTACATAGACCAGGGGATGCACAAAGGCACTAAAGAATGGACAATATTACATCAAACTTTTGTAGTAACCTTCTCATTAGATCATGAGAACCCGAGCATTGACTCAGCACTGAAAAGGATAAGGGGAGTGATACTTTTTGATGAACCAAAGGTTGAAATCATAATAAAATATCAACAACAGAACAAGCAAACAATCAAAGAGTTACTCTCATGTTATGATGTTGAAGAGGAAGCACTATATGAAGATGATCCACGTAACATTCAGATCACAAAGATTGAAGGAGAAAGAGAGGTGGAAGGTCCATCTCTGGATTAAGAGTCATTTTCTGCATCAATCAAAGTTAAGAAAGTCAATATTGGGATGAATGAGAATCCTAAAATGGAATGTATTTGAGAATATTTGGATGAGAAAACATTAGAAAGAATAACAAAGTTACTGCATGAATATAGTGACCTTTTTCGAAAAATCTTTACAAATATGAAAGACATAGCAGGGGAGCTAGGTGAGGTGAAGATACCCCTCAAACCCGAGGATAGACTTGTCAAACATAGACCTTACAAACTGAACCCAGTGTATAAGAAAAAAGTGAAATAAAAAAATGACCAAATGTTGGAAGCTGGCATTATAGAACAAATAGAGGAATTTGAATGGATCAAACCCATAGTAGTTCAAGAAAATAAGAAATGGGGATAAGTATTTGTGTATATTTGAGGAAACTCAATGATGCCTGCTTACATGACCCTTTCCCTACCCCTTTTATAGATTATTTCTTGGAGAATGTGGGCGGCCAGGAAGCATATTCATTCACATATGGATTCTCAAGATACCATCAGATCAAAATAGCTCTAGAGTACAGGTATAAGACTACTTTTTCTGCAGAATGGGGATCCTACCAATATACAGTCATGCCCTTTGGATTCAATGATCTGAAAATGGAATGGATTTGTTTCCAATAGATCTTTAAATGAAGAAGACTTGTCTCTTTAAATTGTAAGTGTAAAAATGTTATGTGTTTGGGTAATTGGATCAAGTTACTAACACATAAGTTCAATGAGTTTTACTTAATCATGAGCAACA
>JZKD02S0922335.1:106007-119571 GCA_000966675.3 Picea glauca | reverse complement strand
GAAAATGGAATGGATTTGTTTCCAATAGATCTTTAAAATGAAGAAGACTTGTCTCTTTAAATTGCAAGTGTAAAAATGGTATGTGTTTGGGTAATTGGATCAAGTTACTAACACACAAGTTCAATGAGTTTTACTTAATCATGAGCAACATATTAGACATATAAAAACCATCAATAATGAACACATAACATAGCAAACGATAAAGGCGTTCACCCCTCTCTTGGGCTACATCTCCTGGTCCAACTTCCCTTGGATCATTTTAATTATGCTTAAAAAGTGCTCTTTCAGTGCTCAAAATACAAAATAGATGGCTCCAATCGCTTCAGAATGTCCAAAAAACCCTAGTTGGGCTTTTTTGACACCTGGTTTGGCCAAAAAATGAAGAAGTTACACCTCCTGGAAGTTTTCCCCTTCAAGCTTGTTGTACCTGCTCGCCAAATTTCCCCACTGACAAACTAACTCAGCCTCAGTGTGTTTCTCGTGCCACAACCCATCACACGCAATGGTTCCCACAAAATGGGCAAAATTGTAGGACCGTTAGTGCGTTGGCACCTTTTATTGGCGGAGAAATTAGTCGTATGGCCCCATGTGGCCAACAACCTAACAATTGTGCGCTCCAACAACTAGCTTCTCCATGATTGGTGCATGGTCATTTGGTGTAGCAACATGTGACTGGGTCTAACCTATGTTGTAACAGTTTGCGTGTGCGCCTCTGGTTATATGGCATAGTTGTATGGTTTATGCACCGGGGGGGTTTGGGCTAAGCATTGAAACCTCGTGCCAAAGTTTAATGGAGTGGACATATGAAATAGTTGTATGTGCATAATGAACCAGGGGATGGGGCCTAGCCCCGACCCTTTACTCCTTACAAATTACATACATTGTAATTCAAATAATTATAAAAACATATACGGTTAAGTCTCATCACACAGAAGGGTTGGTGGCCCGACCTATGCCAAAGCTCTTCCATGCATGCCCGAAGGTCACGAGTTTGACTCCTATGGAGTCAAAAAAAAATTACCAAATGCCAACCAAACTGGAGGGGTGCCACGTGGCATCCCATTACTGGGCCACGTGGCACCATACCACTTTCCAAATAGATGACACATGTCAACACCAGATTCATCCACTTGTCTTCCACTGAGCATGTACAACCATGCCACTTCACTTGTATGACCATGCGATGTCACCTGCCACGTGTGGGTTCGTACCCTGCCACGTCATCACTGTACAGACTGTACAAACTGTATAGTCAGCAAAATTTTGTCTGTTTGGAAAAATGAACAAAACACGATATGTTTCTCATAAGACATATTTTTGAGCCCGTTCAAGTTGCATTGGGTTCGTGAGGACAAGGCCTACACATGTGTCCATTTTGAAGCAATTCTGAGAACTTTGATGTTTGAGAAAAATTTGATCCCTTGGATCATTGGAGAATGCGCCAGTTATATTTTCAAGGGTGGTCATAGCTTCTTTTAAGGAATTCATACATCAATTTATAGAAGTATATCTAGATGATTGGATTGTGTATAGTCTTTTGAAATACCATGTAGAAGTGTTAATACTAATGTTGGAAAGATGCACACAATGCCATATATCATTAAACATCAAGAAATGCATCGTTGGTACACCTTTTTGGATATTGTTGGGACATATAGTGTGTAAACAATGTTTACTAGTTGACTCTTCTAATATTGCAGTCATTGTGAATTTACCACCACCAAAGTCAGTGCGCCAGTTAAGAGAAGCACTGGGACATAGAGGCTACTATAGGAAGTTTATAAAGGTGCATGCACATATTACTACACCAATGGAAAAACTGTTAAAGAATGACACCAAATTTCGGTTTAATGAGGACTAACAAAAAGGATTGGACACTTTAAAGGAAAAGATGGTGACAACACCTATATTAGTATTTCCATATTGGGAAAAGACATATCATGTGCACGTAGATGCAATAGCGATAACACTTAGACAAATTCTGGCATAGCCATGAGCAGGGGACTTAGACCATCCTATAGCTTTTGCAAGTAGGAAGTTGTCAGAATAAAAGAAGAATTACAACACCATAGAAGGAGAAGGCTTAGCCATGGTATATGCACTTCATAAATTTAGGCATAATTTACTAGGTAAACACTTTAAAACATTCACAAATCATTCTGCCCTCAAATTTCTTGTCAACAAGACAGTGTTGGGGGGGAGGATATATAGATGGCTTTTATTATTCCAAGAATTTGACTTTGAAGTAATAGTCAAACCAGGGAAGTTGAATGCAGGACCTGATCACTTGTCAAGGGTAAACAATGGAGAAGAACCTACTAACTTGGAAGACAACTTCCCGGATGCACAATTATTTTCAGTACAGGTAGCTAATGAATACTTCACTGATGTTATTGAATACTTACGTACAGGAGTTGCGCCACATGACTTTATCATTGCGTAGATGAAAAACCTAGTAGTAAGAGTTGCAGACTATCAAATCATTGCACGTCATTTATAAAATATGGGCGCATATAACATTTTGAGAAGGTGTGTATTGGAACATGAATGACCCAGTGTTTTAGCAGAAGCTCATGAAGGAATAGTTGGAGGAGATTATGCAAAAAAATATACCACGCACAAGGTATTGCGCACATGATTATGGTGGCCAACAATTCATAAATATGCCAAGGAATATTGCCAGAACTGTGATGTCTGTCAGAGGGTTGGAAAACCCAACAGAAGGGATGATATGCCGCTAAGACCACAAGTAACTCTATATATATTTGATAAATGGGAAATAAATTTTGTTGGACCTATTAATCCACTAGAAAGAAGGTCAAGAGATAGATATATCATTACTACAATTGAATACTTAACAAAATGGCCAGACACAACACCAGTCAAAGATTGTAGCTTAGAGACAAAAATACACTTCTTATTTGAGTACGTGATCACTAGATTCAGATGTCCCAGGATTTTAATGAGTGACCAAGGAACTCATTTTATTAATAATACCACCAGGGCTATGACTGAAGAGTTTGAAGTCTATCACCAAAAGAGTATACCATATCATCATCAGGCAAATGGGACAGAAGAATATTTCAATAAGAGTTTGGAAAATGCAATGACTAAGATCTGCAATGTTAACATAGTTGATTGTGACTTGAAAATACCAACAATACTATGGGCATACAAGAATGTTACACATTATTTTCATCACCCTTATGACCGTTAATGATGTAAACCTATATGTTGCCTCCAGAGGGGTCAGTGGTCTGAATTCCTAAAGGAAGAAGGGAGGAGAACTTTTCTTGAGAGAATAAGTTGTGTTTTTCTCTATAAAAAACCTATTTTGGAGGATTTCTGCAAGTTGTTCTATATGCAGGGTGCGTAAATGCCTGATTTCCACACCTTGCTCTATATCTAGGTTGCGGAGTTTCCGCAGGCTGCACTATAGACAGGGTGTGACGGCCTTTGTACGTGGAAAAAAATGAGCATTTTCTCGATGCTTCTAGAAGGAGAAGCTTCTATGCTGAGGTGGCCTCTGAATGGTTTGGATTTTACTCACTTTCATGATTTAGTGGGATCATCCTAACCTCCTCATCTTATCATATTCAACTTATAAAATGATAGGAACTCCAATGGAGAAAGTTAGCTTGATTGGGTTGGAAATTTCTTGAGCTTGTTAGCTTGGTTAGATTGGCTTTGAGATTTGATTTGTAAAGATAGATTGTGAGTAGCTATTGGATCCATGGTCTCAAAATCCTTGGAGCAAGAAGTGTGTGGGAAGCAAGGAACCGTTGGAAGGAACTTGACAACATCAAGGCATCTGGATATATCTTTCTTCCACATTCTTTAATACAGTGACATGTTTCTTTCCCATAAAATTATTCTCATTTTATTGCATGAATCCTTGATCACATGCATAGGTTTTCATTGAATCTATTATTGTTGCTTTCACTTTGGTTTGTTTGTGTCATTGTAGATTTGATCTCACAAGAGCACTGGAGTGAAGCAGTGACAACAAAGATATAAGGAAGCGATATTCAAAGGTATGTCATTGATTTCTTCTTTGGTAGTAAATTCAATGATTGTAACTTAGGGAAAGCGTCATGTCCTGTCTTGTTTTGTTTAGATCCAGGTGGATCTAGGGAGATTAGTTTATGTCCACATTTATCGATTTATCCTACAACAAAATTGGCGACTCCACTGGGGAACAAAATTTTTTCCTAGTTTGTCTTTCTTTATTGCTTTGATTGCCTGGGTTCTATTTTCTGAGTCACTGGGAGATCTAAATTGACTCTTTGGATGTTTAAGTTCACTGGAAAAACCTTCTTACTTTTTATTTTCTCATTTTTACTTTGATTTCCGCACCCTGCTTTGAGGGACAGTGCGACGACTTAGGATTTCCACACCCTACTTGTTTAGACCAGTGTGGAAACTCCACACCCTACCCATATCCGGCCTGCGGAAATATGTGATTTCCACACTGTGTTAGTCTACAGCCTACAGAAATTGTGAAAATTTTGATTTTTGATGGTTTTTTCCTTACCCAGACCTTGGATTTGGTTTTGGGGTGAATTTTTGGTTTTGATTATGATCTGTTTACAGTCTGATTGACAACTTTGAAACTGCTTTTATCCATCTTTTCTTTGTTTTTTTTTGAAAGATTTGGTCTCTTGATTTGAGTGTCTTTCAATTACAAAGCATCATTTTTCTTTAGGATTGTTTGGTGAAAGAACTTCTTTTTCTTTTATTGAATAATTCGTGTTAAAAGAGAAAAATTGTTTGGGTTGCTTTGTTTTATCTAGATTTTCTATTTCTTTTAGCTATCTTTGAAACAAAAAGTTTGAATTTCTTGCTTTATATTATATTGGGGGAATCCTTGCATTTGAAGTAGCGAAATTGCATGATTCTTGGCATTTTTTGGTGTACAGTCTCTTTGTATCATTTCTTGAAGATATTGATATTTATGAGTTTTAAAATTTTGGGACATTGTGCATATGGGAATGATAAATGTTTTCTCCTTCTCGTAGCATAGCTTTCATTGAAATGAAAAGATCGCATATTCATCTCTTTGCATAATTTTCGAGTCAGTCAAAACACCATATTGTCCACACCATTTTCCTTCTGAGTAACAACATCCATAAAATAAAGCGCTTATAAAAAATGATTCGAATTTTTTATATTTTCTGGTAGAAAACCTACATTAGATTAGTTGCAGGGATTTGGAATAGGTGTGAAAGATAACTTTCCAAAGCTGCAAACAAACATAGAATCTTGAGTTAGGGAGCAGTAAATCCACTTATTACATTTTTTCCGGGGAAGCCCTTCTAACACAAGGGTCAATCACGAGGTCACATTAAGACTGGCAGAGTTACTCACCTTGCTTTTTTGGTCTTGGTGTAAAGATTGCGCGTATTATGGGGGTCGCTTGAAGGTATACCCACAATGACGAGTGGAAGCCTTTCAAGTTGATTTCGGACTAGATACCTTGCCTTTGAGCATGGATCGGACTGTCAACTATTTCCCCAGGCATCACTGTAGTAATTGGTAACCTTAGTGGACTTTCTCTTTAAGTTCTTTACACTAGGTAACTGTGGAGGGGCAAGTCTTCACGGTACCTGGAATCGACGTTGGCCAAACTCACCCGGGCTCCTTGGAGGGTATACCCATGATTATGTGTGGGAGCTTGAACCAAGGTGCAAGTCCGTTAAGCAGGTCGTCAATGTAACTTTTCCACCCACTCTATCTTATCCCATTCTTACTTTGATCTCATAACGTTGGATTTCAACACCAACTAGCGATTTCATTGTGAGAACATTTTGTTTGCTTGCTTGCTTACTAGATTTTTAGCGTGTGTTGTTTGTTTTCCCTAGAAAACTCTAGGTTGAATATTTATCTAATAGTGTCAGTTCCTAAAACGACCAATGAAGGAACCCCTGTTCCAGGGGAACCTTTTGATTTTCCTTCTTATGGAAAAATTGGTCCTCCTCACATTTCTACTTTGAGCCTTTCAGGCCTAACGATTGGATTTTTGGTGTGGTTGTTTTCCACTCAGGTAGTCCCAAATGCAGTTAGTGATTCATTTGTAAGTACTTCCCCCTAAGAACATCAACCTCATGTTGATCCTTCACTGTCCTCACCAGTAAGATCTTCTTCCCCTTCTTCACTTGCAAGGTCTTATTCCATTTCATCTTCTTCGCCGAGTGAAAGATCTAAAGCTAGTAACTCGGTGGATAAGAAGGAGAAGAAACAAAATATTAAGAAGAAGAAAAATAAACAATGGTCTAAACTTCCAACTATTTCCAGACATGTTGGAAAACAACCAGTTACTGTTAATTGTGCTGGGAGTGTTTATGATCCCAAGATCACCCAAACAACCCATAAGCCCAAGTACCCTTGCAGGCTTTGTAAGGGTATCCATATTCTTAAAAATTGCCCTGGTTTATCCAAGGTTATAGAAGCATGGTCTACACACCCTTGCCAACCCATGTCATCAGCCTCTAAACAACATGTTGGTGACCTCCCGTTAACTAGTCAAAATACCCTTGGGAAGAATACAAGTAGATTCAAGTTTCCTTGTAGTTTATGCAGAGGGAGTCATCAAACTCACCTTTGCCCTCGTATGGACGAAGCCTCGAAATTACTGGAAGACATGACTGTTTCACAGCCACAACTTCCAACTGCTTATCGCAAGCTTTCTCTCAACCCACCTATAGTTGATGGAATGATCAATCTGGTTCCCCCATCGGTCAGTCCGGTTGATCAGGTAGTTAATCTAGTCACATTCTTAGTTGAACCAGTTGACCAAGTGATCGCTCTGATCCCATCTTCGGTCAATCCCACTCTCCCGTTAGAGAGTGCAACCCAAGAGGTCGATTCATTTCTACCCGTCGACCCCATTCTCCCCTTGGAGAATGCAACCCAAGTGATTGATCTGATCGCGTCATCGGTCGATCCTACTCTCCCACTCAAGAGTAAACCCAATACTGCACACATTTTTCTCATTGATACAAAATATACCATGCCGGGGTGCATCCCTCCTTCTCATGCAGAACCCCCTCCAAGTAACGAGACCATCCTTTTTAATTGGGATGTGCTAACTAGACCTCATCTTCCCTCTCACATTCCTTTCCAGATTATAGTACAAGTTTGTGGTCGGGATGTTCCTTAGACACTGATATATGAAGGTGCATCCATTAGTATTTTGTCCTCTCTCGCTTGGAAAACTTTGGGTTGTCCTCAGCTTGCGCCAGTTACGCAGAATCTGTTAGCTTTCAATAAAAGAACCAGTTTACCTTTAGGGACCCTTCCTTAGTTTCCTGTAACTTTGGGAGGGAAAATTGTATATCTTGATGTCATGGTAGTCCAAGACCCCTTGGATTTCGCTTTACTCCTTGGGCGGGATTATGTCTATGCCATGAAAGCTATTGTGTCCACTATCTTTCGTGTGATATCTTTCCCTCATGATGGAAGAATTGTGACTATTGATCAACTTTCATTCATCAGTCCTGATTGGATTACCTCCCTTAGTGGTTCATATATGCAGATGGTATCACCGCTTCCACAAGTAAATTATGTGGCATTGTCTCCCATGCCTTCCACTGCCGATGAAAATGACTTGGATCCGGTAGTTGACATGGTGACCTCTTCAGTAGGGCTATTGGATCCTGACCTCCTTACCCCTCTCGCGACCCTCGACATGTGTTCCTTCCAGAGTGTGTTTCTTCCATCAAATGAAGATCTCTTGGAAGCCATGACCAAGTTGTTTCCCTTGACATGGTGTCCTTACATATCATTGTCCTCTTGGAAGCCGTGATCAAGAAGAGCCTTGAGCATGATTTTCTGATTTCAAACTCATTAAAGAATGAAACCAGCCTTGAGCATGCTTTTCTGATTTCAATCTCATTAAAAAATGAAACCAGCCTTGAGCATGATTTTCTAATTTCAAGCTCGTTAAAAAATGAAACCAGTTATGAGAATAGTTTTATGTCTCTGTGGCAACCTCATTAAAAAATGAAACAGAGGTTATGAGCATAGTTCATGTTTTTATGTCAAGCTTGTTAAAAAATGAAACAAAGGTCTAGGCATTGAACCTAGATTCTCTAGCATAGTTTTTCTTCTCTGTGGCAAGCTCATTAAAAAATGAAATAGATTTGTTCCCCCTCTCTATTTGAGTCAAGTCCTTCGTCTATTATTTGAAGCTTCATTTCATCTGCTTTTGCAGTTGAACAAAACAAAGCTTGGGGGGCAATGCTTCCATCCTATGGACTTCATGCTGAAGTTGAGCCACTAGCTTCTTAAGCTGGGGGCTAAGTGCCAACCATGTGTTGGGAAGTCACAAGCATAGTTTTCTATGGTTCAATCTTGTGTAAAAATGAAACCACCTACCTCAAGCATAGTTTCCTCTGGTTCAATCTTGTGTAAAAATGAAACCAGGTCCAAGCATAGTTTTGTTTAGTTTTTAAGCTTGTGTAAAAATAAAATCTATCCCAAGCATAGTTTTGTTTTGTTTCAAATCTTGCATAAAAATGAAAACAATCCCGAGCTTAGTCTTTGTTCTTTCTCATGCTCATAAATACATGAGAATAAGTTACCGAGCTTAGTCTTTGTTCTTTCTCATAGTCGTAAATCAATGAGAATGTAATTGAGTATACTTTTATCACTTTTTTGGACTCGTAAAGGTTATACGAAAAATGAACCCACTGGAGTTCCCTTTAAGCTCTTTTTAGACTCTCTAAACATGAAAATATTTCCGAGCGACCTTGTTCTTTTCACGCTCGTTAAAGTATTTGAAGAAAAATTATGTTGGGTGATAGTTTATTTGTTTTTCGGTCTCATCAGACTACTTTACGAAAAAGGAATTGAGAGAGTTCTCTTTAAGTGTTTTTCAGACTTTATAACATGAAAAAACCCCGAGTTTTCTATATTTGGACTCGTTAAACAAACATAGAAAGGCCCATATGGGACCGAACCACTCCTTCTTAGGGTTCGTTAAATATACTCTGAAGGACTCATCCAAAGGATGAGCTTACATTACAAGCATATGTTATCCTCCTCAATTTTGTGTAAAAATAAAGAGGTACTCGCCAAAAATGGTGGGGGAAAAATTGGGAAAGAAATGTGTCTAAACCTATATTCCATGGAAGAGTCACCTTTGAACATGATACCCTTTCACTTGCTTTGTGTCTAGGTTGGAAAATCCACTTGTCTCTTGGTAATACTCCTTTATAAGATTGGTCTGTGATCCTTGGTGTTGAGTTAGTGTTTCCAAGTCAGTTGTCGTGTCATCAATATGTTCAAAGGGAAGTTCAACCCAAAAATCCTTCTATTGCGTCAGCCTTTTCTGCAGTCCTTAATCCTTCTATTACATCATCCATCCTTGAGTCAGTCCTAAATCACTTGTTACTCTGATATACATCAAATCTTGTTTCCTGTTTCATGTCATTGATGGGGGATACATTAAAGCCCTCTTGTGACGAGTCTTTTCCTGTCGACTTCAACTCATTATCCAGGAATTAGACTTAGAAACTAATTGGTACCTTGGAACTTACATGCCTCAATGGTAGGTTTCCTCACTTTCGACAATGGGTTTTCATTATTGACCCTTGATCAAGAGATTTCGTCGACTGTTCGACTTCAACTCATTAATTCACACCTGTTGGATTGTACTAGTGTACCTTGGGAGTCATTGACATTATTGGTGATTTCCCTCGCACTTGTTAACAATATTCACTAATGATCGGTAATCAAGTGGTTTTTACCATGTTCGACTTTATCACATGTATTCACATGGTTAGATTCGTACTATACAGCAGTGGGGATGAAGACCCTGAATCTTTTCTTGCAGATTCAGGTTGCGTTGGAGTATATTTAGTTTGTATTGTTGCATAGATCCACATTGTATGTCTCGTGTCTATGTTCAAATTTGAGTCTTTAACACATAGATCCATAGTGTATTTTTGGTGGCTATGTTCAGATTTGATTCATATTGGCATGGATCCACAGTGTATGTTTGGTAGCCATGACCTGTATTAATTGACATGGATCTTTTCATGTTGACATTTATGCTTTGAGTCATTTGTATTCTGAGTATGGGAATGCCTACCTCAATGATGATGTATTATTGTACTGTATTTCCTTGTTTGTTGGTAGGTTTCCTACTAATTGTTCCTTGTTCCCTACACACACTCGACAAAGTATATCAGCTATCACTCTGTTCTAACTTCATACTTTGGGGGGCTCTCTATTACACATTATTTTTGTCACCCTTATGATCGTTAATGATGTAAACCTATTTGTTGCCTTCAGAGGGGTCAGTGGTCTGAATTCCTAAAGAAAGAAGGGAGAAGAACTTTTCCTGAGAGAATAAGTTGTGTTTTCCTCTGTAAAAACCCTATTTTAGAGGATTTTTGTAGGCTGCTCTATATGCAGGGTGTGGAAATATCTTATTTTCTCACCTTGATCTATATCTGGGTTGCGGAGTTTTCGTAGGCTGCACTATAGCCATGGTGTGGCGGCCTCCGTACGTGGAAAAAAACAAGCATTTTCTCGATGCTTCTAGAAGGAGAAGCTTCTATGGTGATATGGCCTCCGAATGGTTTGGATCTTACTCTCTTTCATGATTTAGTGGGATCATACTAACCTCCTCACCTTATCCTCTTCAACTTATAAAAGGCGAGGATCTCTCATGGAGAAATTTAGCTTGATTGGGTTGGAAATTTCTTGAGCTTGTTAGCTTGGTTAGATTGGCTTTGAGCTTTGCTTTGTCAAGATAGATTGTGAGTAGCTATCGGATCCATAGTCTCAGAATCCTTGGAGCAAGAAGTGTGTGGGAAGAAAGGAACTATTGGAAGGAACCTGACAACATCAAGGCATTTGATTGTATCTTTCTTCCACATTCTTTAATACAGTGACATGTTTCTTTCCCATAAAATTATTCTCATTTTATTGCATGACTCCTTGATCACATGCATAGGTTTTCATTGAATCTATTATTGTTGTTTTCACTTTGGTTGGTTTGTGTCATTGCAGATTTGATCTCACAAGAGCACCAGAGTGAAGCAAGGACAACAAAGATATAAGGAAGCGATATTCAAAGGTATGTCATCGATTCCTTCTTTGGTAGTAAATTCAATGATTGTAAGTTAGGGAAAGAGTCATGTCATGTCTTGTTTTGTTCTATATCCAGGTGAATCTAGGGAGATTAGTTTATGTACGCATTTACCGATTTATCCTACAACAAATACCACATGCAAGAAGTTGACAGGACATACACCATTTAGATTGGTGTCTGCACAGGAAGCAGTGGTGCCATTAGAATTTTTAGAACCTTGTCTGCACGTAGAAACAATTAACAACATGAGAGAAAGAGGCGTAGTACATGAGAGGTTAACTCAACTAATGGAAATGGAAGATGACATGATTTTGGAAGGATTTCACCAGGAAGTATAGAAAGAAAGGGACAAAGCCTGCCATGACAAACACATTAAAAAGAAAAACTTTAAGGAGGGAGACCTAGTTCTTCTCTATGAAAACAAATTTTTTCAACACCTTGGTAAGTTTAGAATGCATTGGCTAGGGCCATATGAATTAAAGATTGTCACATATGGAGGATATGTGTCGCTTAAGGATTTTGGAGGAACATAACTAAAAGGAATTGTCAACAATAGCCGACTAAAACTGTTCAAGTACAATCGACCTATTAACTCTTAAAAGTTACAGCGTAATAAGAGAGTCATATATATAGTGTACTATAGTATATATTAGGAAAGAAAAATCATAAAAAGGAATACAAAAATAGAAAAAGAATAAAAACACAAAAGAGGAAAAAGTTGACTAAACAATAGGAAAGTGGGAAAAAAGTCGTGTGCATCAATTACTACGACAACATAAAAAGTCAGAGCGCAGGAAAAATTGGACTTAGCGCAAATGCATGGAAAAAGTGAAAACAACTATGACCAGGTCTATAAAGTGTGGAAAGCATGTGTTAATTCAACACTTAGTGATTTTGTAGCAAAGAGAAAGATACATGTGTGTGCCCTAGATATAATTGTGAGAAGAAGAGAGCGAGTGATCAAATCAGATAAAATATGACACCACCAAAGTTTGGTTCTCTAGGCCAGTACGTACGGGTTAATCGATAAGGCCAAAGGAGAAAGGAAATGATGAGGGATCCAGAGAATGTATTCGAGCTCGAAGATGTGTTAAGTCCTAAATAGTGGCTCATTACCCCTTAATTGGGGCATATTACATTAGTAACATTATTTTATTTATGCCAGCTTTAGTCCATTAGTTGTAATTATACCTCCTAGTCTCTTATATATACCAAGGAGACATTTTCATTTGGAATCATCTTGTAATTGAACATTTATTTGGGAATAAGGAGGTTTCCCCCTCGAAGAGGCTTATTATCTGAATTTATCTCTTTTTCAAGGCGTTGAGTACTTATTTTGAGGTTTTCCTATGCTATATTGATATTTGGTTCCTAACATATGGTATCAGAGCTCAAGGTCTTGGGGTTTCACTATTACATCTGAGACACCTTGGAATTTTCAATATAACTTGTTTTATACAACGATTCAGAAGGAATGGCTTGGAAGATATTTAGTAGATGGATCAAGGTATGTTGGGTTAACATTTCATCTCCTGAGGCCTTATACTTTCAGAGATACAACCTTTCTAAGATAGGGTTCTGGAATCATCCTGAATTGAGTCATTGAGGAATTTTCTCTATAAAATTATTTTTGTAATGTTTCAGACCCTAAAATATAGAGGCTATTCACAAAATTAGTAAGGTATCTGTGGTAAAAATTTCAGCTTTTGGGTCATCTTACATTTGTAGATACACCCTGTGGAAGATAGGGTATCTGACTAGTCCTATTAACTAGTCTCAAGCAGGTGTTCCGGGTAAAACAATCATAACTTCTTCCTAGAGTATCCAAATTGAGTGAGACCAGTTTCATTGGATAGTGGAAAGACCTTAGTATTTATGGTACGAGGTTCAATTTTTTTTATCAATTACTTTGTGCGGGGGACGCTATACAAGTGATATATCCTGGAAAGGAAACAAAATCAACAAGTTGTGTGGAAGTTATCAAAAATTCAACTTGGAACATCCAATTTTGATCAGACCTATGGCATTGCAGAGAAGAAATATCAGAAACCTACAAAGAATAAAATTTCATACTCAGAAGGGCCAAAATTTTGGAGATACAATAAAAGGAAGATTTTCTAGCAGAACCACCTCAAAATCAAGGTTTAAAGTGATACTTGGCCAAGATGCCACCAAAAAAGGGAACTTCTACACCAAATAAGCCTCCAAACAATCATACTTGGACTCTTGATGAAGGTGAAGAAATGCGTAGGGACATAATTGATTTACAAAATAATACAGTAACAAAATATGAACTAAAAGAGATGGAAGCTAAGTTGGAGGCAAAGATGGATGGTTTAAAAGAGGATATCATGGAAGGATTGAAAAATTTCGTAATAGAGAGGACACCTGAAAGTGAAAATGTATCCCATGAAATTCATGATGAGGACACAATGAAGGTGAATCAAGAATGGAGAAACTCCA
>JZKD02S0922335.1:20596-58154 GCA_000966675.3 Picea glauca | reverse complement strand
AGCTCCCATAGGGCGATGAACTCGGCTAGATGTGACCTTTCTGCAACAGCTCCTGAATATACCTCTTGATTTCGTCATTCTCTAGGACAGAGCACCGATAGATGGGTCCATTGGGTAGTGATTCACCTGGGGTCAGATTAATGGGGTTCTTGACCTAGCAGTGTAGAGGCACCCCTGCAGGGGAGGTGAAGATGTCCTCGTACTCCTCCACGACCTTATCCATCTGTTGTTTTTCGTGCATCAGGGATCTGTCTGGAGGTCATGGCCACAGTCTTCCTCTTTCCTTGAGGGCGAATCATCAGGAAAACAAATTTCCTGCTTTTGGAAATGAGCTTATTGCATTGTTTTGCAGTAACCAAAGAGATGGTGGTAGGCGGTGCTATCTCCGGTATCCTGTACAACTTATTGCCCAAAGTGATAATAACAGCACGAAGCCTAGATTCATACACCACATGTCACTTCCACAATTACGGTTGGCCTAATAATACATCAGAAACATCAAGAGGAGCAATGTCACATAATACCTCATTCATGAAGGGCTTGATGTTGTAGGGAAGGCGACATTATTGACTGACGCGAAGGTCCCGTCCTTGGTGCAACCACCCGATGGTGTATGGTTGTGGGTGTGATGTAGTTGGCAAGCCCAGCTTCTTCACGACCTCTACCGAGATGAGGTTCTTCTGGCTCCCGCTATCGACAATGAACTGCAATGGGGAACCCTTTACCCACATCTTGGAATGGAAGAGACGCTCTGCCTCCTCTGGATCTTATGGTTCCTCCTTCTGGATCTTCGTGGTGGGAACGATGGCATTGGGATTCGCATCGATAATTTGCTTCCCCTTGTCAGGTTCTGATTCAGAGTCAGAGCATGCATCTGATTCAGAAGCCTTCAACTTGACTACTAGTGACTGCTTGGCCCAACACTCACTTGTGTTGAGAGTGGAGCTCTTATGGAACTCACACCACTTCCCCGTGTCATTTTTTGGCTTTGTGGTGTTGTTCTTTGCTTGTGGCTTTGGCAGGTTTTCCTGGGCTACCCCACCTTGGCTTGGTCTTTTGTTATGCGGTTTGGGAGTACCTTTCCCTTGCTTCTGATTTGCAAACCCAAAGTCTCGCTTCTTCTGTTTGAACTTCTCCTCAATATTGGCAGCATATCGGTATGCCACACCAAGCGAGGAGATGTCGAGGAACTCCATCTCCTCCTGAATGTATCTATGTAGACAACTATGGTACTTTAACACCAAATGTTTCTCTGAATCTTCGATACCCAACTTTGTGCATAGGGTATGAAACAGATTCGTCATCTCATGCACATCTTGGTCCCTTTGCTGCCGCAACGTAGTTCATTGTATGTATTTGTACTCATAGCTCCCCACAGGATAATATTGTTCCTTGATGGCGTCTTGGAAAGAATTCCAAGTGGGTACAATCGAGAACAAAGAGGGTTCTCCCTCGCCCTCTTTCTCCGAGTAGGTTTCCCACCAGTCCTTGACATGGGGGGCGACTTTGAGGAGTGCAAAAATAATCTTTTCTCGGTCGAAAAAGTCATGAACCGAGAAATATCCTTATAATAGATTCAACCATCTATCTACGACATCTGCATCTATTTGGCCATCAAATATTTGAATGTCAAACTTTACTTGTACCTTAAAAGGAGTGGAGCCTTCAGAGTGGCTTCTGGATGTCGATGCACTGCCAGTCGGAATCCGTTGAAGAATCTAGGCAAAGTTGTCCATCATCGAGTTCCTTTGTTTCTCGAGGGCCTCCTCGAGAAAAATTTTGATAGGATCTCCTGCTCCCTCATCTTTCTTTTCTTTCCCCATGGGCGGTCGTTGGGGTTTGCGAGGCTGATCTTGTAAAGGTTCAACCAGATCGAGCCCCAACTCCTTATACCCTGATCTCTTTGGGGACATGCAAAGAAGGATCGAGAATGAGCAGACCGCTCTGATACCACTGATCTAGATTTATGTAGGAAAACAATGAAATACATAAATACACATAAAGATAAAGATGCAGTGGAAATAAGACTTCATTTCATTAATAACAAATGACTGAAATATGCTTACAGACAGAATGGAAATAAACTAGCTAGGGCGCTGGTAGCTTATCTCTGAGAAAAGATGTGGTGGATACTGGCCTCTGAACTATGTTAAAATGAGGCTTGAAGGCCTATTATTATTGAGAAACAATGGAAAACCCTAAACATCCAAAGACCTAACCCTAGGAGATGAAATGTCAAGACTATGGGCCCCGTTTGGGTAAGTTGGTACATCAACTTCCCGGGGATGTAACTTTGGCATGCGATCTTCGTTTGACGCGTTCTATACCTTGTTAGAAAGATATATCCGAGGAATACAACATTTGGGTGAGAAACATCAAGCAATTATCCATGTTGCTCTCCGTTTTCCCAAAAAATGTCGTTTAAGGCCTCAAAATGGCTCCGGAAGTTCAGGACCCGAAAAACTGCTAAAAATAGTAAACTGTGCGGAAATTGAAAAACTGAAAGAAACAATGGTGGGGGTCCAAGTGGAATAGGTGGGTGGCCACCAATATCCACCTAGATCATATCATCTTCAGGAAAACTAGCAAATGCAACCAAAAGAGCACATATAGGGAAAAATCTAGAATCCAAAACTCTCGTAGAACATCCCATTATTTCTCTGGATAATTTCTTAGAATCGCATTCTCACTTGGGATAACCTAAGAAAATGAGGATTTGTGGGACCTTCAATCTGCCTCCTCTATCGGAAATAGGTAGAGATAATGGAGCACATCTTAAATCAACGTGACCACAATAAAGTCATTTGGGATATGGCAGTGCAATTAATGCGCCGCTCTAACAAGAACAAAACCAGCATTGTAAGCACCATTGGAAATTGGGACTCCATCACCTATCAAAACCCAATCCTAGATCGCATATAGAAACTGCTACCTGAATTCATAGCCTGAAAAATATGGAAAGATAGAAACAAAATAATTTTCCAATCCGCCTCCTCCCCCGCCCACTTTACTTGAGCAAATATCCTCAACTTGGTTCAAGAAAGAATCATGTTTGAGCAATGGAATCGGGAAGAATTGAAATGAAATGATCTAAATTTTATGAGCAGAACGAAATGAATACAGATTATTAACATGTGCTTAAAACAAAATAACAGAGATACAGTAAAGTAGGTTTTCTATTCAATAACGAAATAAGCTGAAAACTGTAAAATGCAGCAGAAACAAGCTTGTTGGAATGGTGGCGGCTTATCTCTGAGAAGAGATGTGATGGTTGTGCTCATTCACAATAAGATGATTACAATGAGGCTCTGAAGGCCTTTTTACAATAAGAAATAGTGTAAAAAACCATATACATCCAAAAACCTAACCCTAGGAGATGAAGCGCCAAAGTCATGTGGGCCCTGTTTGGGTAAGTTAGTACATCAACTTCCCGGGGTCGTAACTTTTGCATACGATCTCCATTTTAGGGGTATGATATCCCATTGGAAAGGTATCACCGAGGAGATTCATTATAGGTGCACCATTGAATGAGATATTATATTTCAAAATTGTTTTCCCAAAAAACATCGTTTAGGGCCTCAAAACGGCTCCAAAAATGAAAACTACTAAAAATAGTAAATTACCAAAATTGCCAAAAAACTGTTTTGAGCTAGTTGGAAAAGGTGGGTGGCCACCGATATCCATTTGGATCATTAAATCCCTCTTGAATTCACATCCTCCAATCCTGGAAGCTAAACCTCTTTGAGGGTCCCCAACAAAACGAAATCCTCCCAGTAAAAATTGCCTGAAGTTCGATCTCTTGGTCCCCTCCCCTCCAGAATTTGTAAAATTAAACTTCAACGACTCCTCAAAGGGTAATCTGGGGCTAGAGGTTTTTAGAGTGGTACTATGAGACAATGAGTGGAGAATTATTCATATCACAATAGGATGTATGGGATTCAACACAACAATGCAACATAACTCTAGAGCCTTCTTAAGGGGATCAATCTGGAAATTAGTCACCACATATTTCAGCTGATAGTTGAAGGGGATTCCCAAGTAATCACCCAAATTATCTCTAAAATAATCCCTGGATCACACCCCTCGAAAATTTCCCCAAGATGGAGATTACTGGGATTGTTAGAATAATTTGGGTCCCTCTTTCAACCCCATCTCACCCTCATCCCCTCACATGTGAAAAGAGATTCCGATAAGATTGCAGATTTCCTAGACAATGAGGGACTAGACTGAAAAGAGGAAATGATCCAATTGGATGCTCAAATCTCCCCACCTCCCGGCTACTAATCGTATGTCTTGATATATCTCGAAGAGAGTGCCCCCCTGGATGGGGTGCCATGTAGCTCAGTGGAGGCCACACATCCCCCATGAAATTCAATCCATAAATATGGTCGATCTCCACCCCAATCCTCATTCTCAGATGGAGGACAACCTTAAACGCACACAATGGATGGAGGGACAACTCCCTCGAGTAGGATTAATGGAACCCTCAATAAGCCATGGTAGGGGGATGAAAAAAGGTACGAGAGGAGGCTACGTGGTAATTTCATCCTCTTGGATATTACTCTAGGTTTTCCATGGCATGTTACATTCTGTTTTCTTGCTCCGTCAAGGCTCCACTCTACTCAGCTAGTTGGCTTTGTGTGTCCTCATTCTCAAATTTCTATGGCCTCCAAATTTTTTCATGTCGTGTGAGTGAGGGAAAACTAGGAGGGGAACCTCTTGGTACGTTTACATTGCAAGGCAGAGATTATTGCAAAAATTAGAGCGAGCCTCCTTGATATCTTGGGCTCAGTGAACCAAGGAGTCGACGATGCCTCCAATAGCCTATGTGGAGGATGAAATCCCAGAGGAACTAATTCAGGTTCCACTAGACTCCCTCCTCTACATGGTCCTAGACCCCTAGGATAGACTCGGTACTAGCATTGCAACAATGGATACATAGACAACCATAGGGGGAGATACTTTAATTGTCCAAGAGGAATTCCCCCGGACGGACCGCCCAGTTGAGCCTCATTTTCTCAACTCAGACACAGAGCGAGACCAGAGTTAACCTAGCCTCCTTACTCCAGAGAACTTGGATCTCATCTTTGAGATGAGGAGGTATATGATGGAACAAATCCACTGACATACCCTCCTCAGTAGAAAAATCAACATCTTATTCGATGCCTTCTCGAACATGCTGGTCAAATAGAGATGCCCGACCTACCCACAACCTTTTGCATTCACTCCTCATGGCGACTCTTCGGATGGCAGGTTCCACTATTCAAACAAAACTTCTAATATTTAAATTTTCTCAACCGTCTACACTGCATTTACAAGGCAATGGTGTTTTTTTCAAGTTTTCCTGCTTAGGATTTATGTTCAGTTTGAATTATCAATTTTTGAATGCATTTATAGATATCACTGTCAACACTATCTGCTACCACTTTCTTTGGTTCCCATATGTATGATGGAGCAAGTGGTGAATGCTACTTTTGGATACAATTATAAAAGGATTCCATCTGTTTTAGTTTCCCCTGGTTTGGCGGAACAGGCAGAAATCTTGTGAAACTGATAAATTTTGTATAGTGACAAAGGATTAATCAGGTAATATCAATTTTTATTTACAACAAAAAAAATGTAATGATAATTAATGAGGGGAAATAATTATGGACTTAGCACTCCAAAAATCATCCCTGTCATTTCTCTTGGCATGGATCACACTTAGGTATAGCATGACAAGTTAAATTAGTTTAATCATAGTACGTTAATTTCTTGTTATGGTCAAATTTAGATCAATGTTTTTGAGATCCCTTATTTGTTGATCACCATGTGTTTCTAATTTCCAACAAGAATTTTCTGCATCAATCTCACATACACTTTGTCATACAGGTTATTCCTTCTTCCTCTGTCACTTTAGCCAATAGCATTGTAGTCTCTATAGGCATTCCCAACATCTAGGTATTTCACAAGTTAAATTTGTACATTAACACATTTGTTATTCAATTTTTTTGTTCATTTAGGCATTTAATTGGTTTAACACAGGTTGTTTTTAGGCACTGATAGGAATTTATCATATCCCCCACCACCCTAGTTTCATAGGCCTTTTGTTGGCCCTTGTTATGTCATTGCACTCATTCATATTATTTTTCATTATATTCTCCTTGTATTTATCACCAATTTCCATGGTCCCATTGTTGTTTCCTATGTAGGTGCTACAAATTCTATTGTTTCCTATGTCATGGGTGTAGTTAATAATGTTTCCTCTATTGATGGTGCACCCATTATTGTTCCCTCAACTAGTGATACACCTATTGTTGCTCTTTATATTGTTGATTCATCTAAGGTTGTGGTGTCAAAGCATGATGTTCAACCAATGACTTTGCCTTGTAACCCATAAGGAAAATTGTTAGGATATTTAGTGTTATGACCCAATGCCTTAAAAATGATAAGAAATCAATAAAATTCAATCCACTTCGAGGGGGGAACCTCCTTTACAATATATAAACTTCAGAAAAATAAAATATGAGATGAGATAAGATGATCCTGATACTAGATCTCCTTTATATATATAGGAGACTAGGGGTTACAATCACAATGAAAGGGTGCAAAGAAGGGTTCTAGCCGACCTACTAGAAATGTAATAATTCAATATCCAGGGAATAATAAGGGGTTTTATACATATTATGGGGATTTGTCTAGGGATTAAAATTCCCGTCCCCTTCAAACAAGTGTTGTCCTAAACACTTATCTAACCATGGATGCTTCTACATGAAGAACTCATCCACTAGTAGGTTCTTCCATTTGAAGAGGTATTCTGTAATTGCTCAATTTCTTAGCTGCTTAATTCTTGTTTCAAGGATTGTTTCTAGCTCTAGTATGATTTTTCCTTCTTCATTAAGCTCTAGTAAACTTGTTTGGACCCGGATCTTGTTGTTGATGACCTTCTTTAAGCAAGAAACATGGAGTACTGGATGTACACGTGAAGATGGAGACAATTACAATTTGTAAGCCATACTTCCAATCCTTTGGAAAACCTTATAGGGGCCATAATATTTGGGTGCTAGTTTATTGTCCTTCTTTTGTTTCTTTAGGGACATTTTTTTGTATGGTTGTAGCTTTAGAAATGTTCATCTGCTTGTTGTTTCATCCAATTTTATGCCATAACCAAGTTTTCCTTCAACAATTTTAGGACCTCTTGTTGGTTCCCTATGTAGTCCTCCACTGCTTGAACCTTTGTATTCTCTTTCAAGGGTGATGTGATGGATGGAGGATGATATCCATAAAGTTCCATAAATGGGAACATTTTTGATGAAGTATGGAAGGATTTGTTGTACCACCATTCATCTAAGGGAAACCACTTGACCCATTGTGTCTTTTTATCGAATGCAAAGCAATGAAGATATTCTTCTAGACATTTATTCACAATCTTAGGTTTCCCATCAGATTGAGGGTGGTAAGATGAACTATGAGCCAATTGAGTACCAAAACAAGAAAATAATTCAGTCCAAAAATTTCCCGTGAAAATTGGCTCTCTGTCACTTACAATAATCTTGGGGACTCCATGTAGTTTTTGAACTATTTCCATGAATGTTGCTTCTATTGTGATTTCTTTAAAAGGATGATAAAGAGATAAAAAATGGACATACTTTGCTATTCGATCCACTACTACCATGATGACGGTTTTCCTTCTGATTTTGGTAAAACTATAATAAAATCCATGGAAACGTCTTCACAACATTGGCTTGGTATAGCTAATGGTTGTAGGAGACTTGGAGTCTTGATTGTCTCTCCCTTATTCTGTTGGCAAAACATACATTTTGAGACAAAATTTTGAACATCATTTTTAAGACCTTCCCAGAACAAATCCTTCTTGACCCTGTGGTATGTTTTCAAGAATCCTAAATGTCCCCCTATAAGGATCTTCTATTTGAGTTGGGAATTCTTACATAAGTATAGGCGATCATGATAAAATATAAAATCATTATTCCATACAAACGTTTCTACTGAACTGGGGTATTCATGTAGTTTTTTAATGATCTTACATACCTCTTGATCTTCAATTTCGTTATATCCTTGCTTCTTCCACCCAATCCGATTGCGGACCAGAAATAACACATAGTGAATCTTTTGTTTCTTCCTGGAAAGGGCATCTTCCACAACAATATGTTTTCCTTTTTTGTATATAATTTCAAAGTCATAACCCAACATCTTTGTAACCCATTTTTGTTTCTCTTCCGAAGATAGTTTTTTCTCGAAAAAGTACTTCAAACTGTCATGATCTGTTTTGAACTTGAAGTGTCTTCCTATTAGGTAGGGGCACCATTTCTGAACTACATGTATTATGGCCAACATTTGTTTTTCATAAATGGGTTTGACTAAGTTTTTTCCTTGAAGTTGTCTACTTTCAAAGGAAATGGGCCTTCCTTCCTGCATTAAAAATGCACCAATTCCATGGCTTGAGACATCACACTCCACAATAAATGTTTTTTTGAAGTCATTTGTGGTAAAGACGAGAGTTGTACACATAGACTCCTGAAGTCTTTCAAAATATTTGGTTTCGTCTTCTTTCCAAGAAAATTCTTCCTTCTTTAATAATGTTGTTAGAGGTGCTTCTATTTGATCATATTTCTTGACAAACTTACGGTAATAACTTGTCAATCCTAAGCATCCTCTAAGTTTCTTCAAGGTTTTGGGAATCAACCATTCCCTTATAGATTAAATTTTGTTAGGGTCCACTTTTACACCTTCATCAGATACAATATGACCCAAATATTTCACTTCTTGAACCCCAAAGGAACACTTGGAAGGATTTTCATAAAGTTGTTTCTCTTCCAATAGTTGTAATACTTTGTCAACATGTTGTACATGCTCTTCCCAAGATTTTTTGTAGATTAGTATGTCATCAAAAAATGCTAAAACAAATTTTCTAAGGAAGGGCGTGAAATGTTGAAGGTGCATTAGTCAATCCAAATGGCATAACCAAAAATTCATAATGACCTTCATGTGTTCTAAAAGTTGTTTTAGGAATGTCTTCCTGTCTCATTCTGATTTGATGATATCTTGAACGAAGATCCAACTTAGTAAAGAATTTTGCTCCATGTAATTCATCTAATAATTCATCAATGACAGGGATGGGAAACTTATCTTTGATGGTCATTTTGTTAGGTTTTCTATAATCTGGACACATATGCCATGATCTGTATTTTTTGGTAACTAGCACTACTGGTGAAGAGAAAGAACTTTGGCTATGTTGAATGATTTAAGCCTCTAATATTTCTTGGATCATGCATTCAATATCACTCTTATGTGCATATGGATACTTGTAAGGCCTAATGTTAGGCGGTACACTTCCTGGTTGCAAATGAATAGCATGGTCATGGTCTTGGGTAGGTGGAAGACCCTTAGGAATTTCACAAAATAACTTGGAATGATTGTTGATAATTATTTGGAGATTTGATGGAGCCAAGGCTACTGATGTTTGAACATCAATTGAGCACAATTGTGCATTTACACCCTGGTGTCCCTTTTTGAGTAATGTTTCCATGTTATTAGAGCTTATCACTTTATAGAGTTTCCCTTGGATACCTCTATGATTAATTTCATTGCCATTTGAGGAAAATCTCATAAAAATATTTTTAAAATCAAAGGCCACTATTCCCAGTGATTGCAACCATTTGACCCCTAATACAACATCAACACCCCCCATTTGGATGGAAACCATGGGGATTTCTAGAAAATACTCCCCCATGTTGAGCTTAATACTATGGAATTTCCCTGAACAGTTTATGGTACCTCCTTCTGCAATCATTACTTGAAACTCTGGTGCAAGATATACAAAACAATTGAGATCTTTTGCTAATTTGTAATTGATGAAATTATGGGTGCTACCTGAATCAATCAACATTGTTACCTTTTTCTTTTTTATGTATCCTTGTATCTTGAGGGTTTGTGGAGTAGTGATACTGACCAAAGCATGAAAAGATATTATTGGAGTAGTCTCTTCTATATTTGGGTCTTGTGATGGTTCCAATTCTTGATCTTCTTGCTCTTCATGGTCTATGTAGAATAATTTATTTTCACCGCATTTATGCCCCTTACTGTACTTGTTGTCACAAATGAAACACATTCCTTTTTCTCTTCTTTCATCCATTTTTTGAGGTGTCAACCTTATTGGTTTAGGTAAACTATCTTCATCCTCTTCACAGTCTATGTATAATAATTCCTTATGACCGCATTTATGCCCTTTACTGTACTTGATGTCACAATTGAAACATAGTCATTTGGCTCTTATTTCATCCATTTGTTGAGGTGTCAACTTTGTTGGTTGAGATATGGTTGTTTTATGATCCCCAAAATGATCTTTGCCTCCAATATACTTGTGTGTATCCTTATTTTTGGCATGAATATGATGATCATTTTTCATAGCTTCCATAATAATTGTAGGTTGTCTTAAGAAAATTTCATGTTTAATGCCTTCTTTTAATCCACCCATGTAAGCTTCCATAAAGTGTTCATCACTTAGGTTATCCACCCTTGTAGCCAGTACCATGAATTATGAATTATATTCTTCAATATCACCTAATTGTTTGATTCTTTTCAATTGACTAAAGTAGTCTTGTTCCCAAACTTTCCCCTATATGAAAATTTTTAAATCACCCGAAACAAATATTCCAAAAATAATCATGCCAATTGCAAGTTAAATACCTTTAAGAACCTTAATTTGTTGTTTCTCCTCTTGGTTGACCTTTCTTATGGTGTATCTCTAAAGTTTTGGTCCTTCTAAGTCTATAGTTTCAACCTGTAGTAATATGAAATTTCTTTTCTCAAATGCCACAAGCCTGACCAAAATTGGATGTGCCAAGTGGAAGTTATGGTAACTTCTCCACACCTTGTTGATTTTTGTCCTTTCCAAATGACCTCACTTGTATAGCCTACTCCAGACAAACTAATTGATATAAAATTATGAAATTTGTACCTGAGATACTAAAGACGATCCACTATCCAATGCAACTAGTCTTACTCAATTTGGATACTCTAGGAATAAGTTATGACTTTTTTACCCGGAACACTTGTTTGAGACTAGTCAATACGACTAGTCAAATACCCTATCTTCCACAGGGTGTATCTACAAAATTAGGATGACCCAAAAGATGAAATTTTTATCATAGATACCTTGATAATTTCTATGAATATAATTTGGATTTTAGGGTCTGAAACGTTACATAAAAATATTTATAGTGCAAATTCTGAGATGAATAAATTCAAAATGATTCCAGAACCATATATTACACAATATTTATCTCTGAAAGTGTAAGGCCTCAGGAGAAGAAATTTTAACCCTGTTATCCACCAAGTTGCATTAGGATGGACTTCCAGCGAGCCGCCAAAGACTGAACATTTTCATGTTCAAAATTCAGAGTTCAGAAGTTCATTCGGTCAATAAGACCACCTTTTTTCACATTTTCCATACCCTTCGGGGAATTGTAATAAGGGATATTGCATGATGAACTTGTAAAAGGTATTATCCACCTTCGAATTAGGCATGAGATGTTACTCTGGAGTGTGTTTTTTTACTTATAATTATATTTTGTTGTTTAAAGGCTATTTACAATTTATGAGTTTTTCCATTCAATTTCTCCAAAGCTAGAGTATATACTCATGGTTAGGCCTTAGCATGGATCTAAGCCTAGTGCCTAATGTATATTACCATGCTAAAAATCCTCCTAAATTTTTATGGAAATGTGTTAAGTCCCCCTTAGGATTTTTTAATTTTTTCAGTTATTTAAATTTTTTTCGCAAAACAAGAATTTTTAATTAAAAAAAAAAATGTAATAAAAAAGTGGTACTAGGAGTCTTCCTATGCCTTGGGGGTGCTCATTTTTGGACCTAGAGAACCCAAATTACCTAAGTACCCACTTTGGTGAGTGAAATTAGTAATTTTAATCACTAAAACGTCAATTTCACTAAAACAAAAAACCCAAAAAGACAAATAAAATAAAATAAAATCAGCAAACCCAATTTTGGGGGAACATGTCTAGGACATGTTTTGGGTTGAATCTACCTTCATTTGAGGTGGAAAAGGTTGATTCACACATGTGAAAGACTTTTTGAAGAATAAATCACATGTTTTATGTGGTATTGGAGTGTGGGCCAAGAAGAGGTGCGCCCTCCTTGAGAGAGGTGGCACACTTGTGTAGATCTCACCAAGATTTTGTAGGTAGCAATCCCTTACCAAACATAACTCACCATGTGGAGGATTATGGGAGATTTGTGTTAGGTGGAAACATTTCCTACCACACTTGGAACTCATTTCCTTCCAGTGGTGCACCCCCCTCCTCCAAGTGGTGTGCCCTACTCCTCTTGGCATATTCTCTTTTTGCTATTTATCCAAGCTACTCTCCCATTGTAAACTAGTTGGAGTTTGGGGATCTTTCTTGTGGTTGTACTATTGTAATACTTATATTTGGAATAAAGAGACTTTGGAGGTCAAGAAGGTGTGTTATACATATGTGTGGATACTTGATGTCATTTGTGCTTAATCTATGAGGTAATATTTGCCTAATTTATTTCTTTAAGTTTGTTCATTTGGCCTTTGAAAGGGTGATATCATCGAGTAAGATAGGATTTTATATAGCTTTGATGTTAAATCCTGTTGTTCATTTATAGTTATAGATTTTTATTTGTATACATGTTTCGGTTAACTAATATACTTTTCAAGTCTCTTTTGTAGGTGACACCAATTTTCTTTAACAAGTTTTGTTGCAAGATTTTAAAGCTTATAGGTTCTCATAGATTGGAATGGTGATAAAACTTGCTTGTCTCTTCACAACTTCAAGGATCTAAAGACTGAGTACCTCCTTAACTCATCTAAAGACTCCATTATCCAAGCGATCCAAGGCTACAAGTTTCTTCCTTCTCTCTTTCTCAAAAGAAAATCTAAATTTTGGTTACTTTGTTGCAAATGCAAGTATCTTACATCTATGTTTATTTCAAATTCTGAATATCTAAGTGTACATGAAAAATATAAACTAGATCCAAGTTTGTACTTTAAAGTTCATCTAATGCTTAGATATAGCATAGGAAAAGTCTCATTTTAGCATGTTTTTTGTTTCAAAATTTTTCGAAGTTAAAAGGTAGCTCTTTTCTAAAATATTTCACTTTCATATTTGGAAATTTAAGTGCCTTCATATTGTTGTTCTAAAACAACAAACAAAGACCCTAAGGAGATAAGCTCTTTAGCTTGCTCTTATTAGTGCATTTTTGCTCAATTTACACTAGTTTTACTTAGACAATTTTGAGTCTTTCCTACTAATAACCAAAGACACTTCCAAAGTGTTTTTGGCCATATTTTTTCATTGTTTTCTTTCTATGTTTTGCAGGTTTGCGAACATATAAGAGGGAATTATGTCGATTTTGGGCGGATTTGGAGCATCCAGGACCCCCGAGGGCACCCCTTTCTTCAATAAATACTTGTAAAACATTATAAAGACTTGTGAATCCTCTAATGAATGGTCAAAAGTCACTCCAATAAAGAGTTGTGTAATTTATTTAATAAAATCAGTGGGGCTACAATCTCCCACTCTGCATCCCCCCTAGAGGAACGATGCTTTAGTGATTGTCTCATTTTTGCAATTTTAACTTAGATTCAATTTGCACAGCTAAGGATAAGCTAAAATTAATCTTTCAAATCATCACAAATCATTACAATCTCACTTTAATTTTAAAGTTAAAATAAATCACAATCTAGATTAGATTTCAATTTTGCAAAAGTAGAATACTAATATTGCTAGTTAGTTTTCATTTATGTAATTTCAAAGTTGGAAATAAACAGTCTCCTCAGCTCCTTGCAAGAGGTTGGTCAATGAAGAATTTAGTAATTAGAAAAAATATTTCCGTTTAAGTACTTTGCTTTATTGTTTAAAATTAACAACTCCCCTCAGCTCCCAGTGCGGTTTCTGACCCTTTCAATTGTGATCTTGTCTCAATATTCTAGGAGGAAGTTTCATACACGTTGGGTTGGTCAATGGTCATAGATTAAATAGGGAAATCCTGAAAGGAACTTTGCTTTAATGGAAACGTAAGAGAGTTTGTGTAAGATATATGGTGGGAACTTTGAGATCTAGGTTCTCCCTATTGGATCTCCCACGTTCTCTTGGGCTTGTGTGCAAAATCAGAGGGACCTACCTGTTGGATATTCAACAAGCTCAACCTCCACTTTAAGGAATTTTTCTGAAGGGCCAAATCTAGTTTTGAAAGGCACTTTATTTTCCTTGCAAATAAAATTTATCTCATTAACCTACCATCAATAAATCCTAATAAAACACATGATCTACATTTCCCACTATACCTTTAAGGAACTAGTCTCATTTATACATTTGCAAAGACATATGCTTAAAACAATTTATTTCATTCATTTTACTCTGAAGAAATTTGATTTACTTGCATCTAACATTTGTCTCAAGTATCCATTTATGTAAGCATATGTTTTATGTATCTTGTGGTGAATATTTTATCTGTATATGATTTAGTATAAATTTTCTTTATATTGGTTAATGAGTCAAACTCCTAGATTCAATTTGTGTACTTGGATTAGTTTCAAACCTTAGTATTTTGTTAGGGACTACCCCCTTGGCTTCGCTAGGAGTTGGCCTAGAAGGAGGAGTTGAGGATTAGGTGAAAAAACCTTAACTCTCACTTGCCCCCAAGGACACACCGATTGGATTGAATATTTCTTCCACTTCTCTCATGTGTGTATAAGCCGAAAACATTTTGGCACCATTGTCAGAGATAAATATTTATATTCCCGGAATATGACTTTTTGTTTTCCTTTTTCCTTTTTGCTTTGTTTTATGCTTTTTGTTTGTTTAAAATAAACTTGATCATCCGGCAACTCCACTTCAAAATAACTTGACAAAGTAATCTGCAAGGAGGAACTCACGATTTTCTTAGCTTCATCCTTGAACCTGAAGGTGTTTTTGGAGAAAGTTAGCCAAGTTGTCTTCTCATAGGATCCTTAATAATTTTTGGGTTCCAGTCCATTTCTATTAGACTTTTCTTTTTTCTAATTATAAATCTAGTTTAGAAATGGATGATGTTTATAAACCTTTTGATTTTTCTACAATAAGTCGTTATCCACATGTGATTCCAGAAAAATCAATTAAAAATTTTCCTTGTTTTCAAAGTAATAATATTGTTGATGCTAGACACCATGTTAAGAAGGTTTCCCTTTGCTTTAATAAATGGTGTTGAAATTCCTTATATGAATATGTGGGAATGAAATTGTTTGTCTTATCTTTTGATGATGATGATATTGATTGGTTTACAAAACTTAAGGATAAACATGTTAGTACGTACAATGAATTGATTGATGCTTTTATGAAAAAATTGAAGGAGAAGAGACCTCCAAATAAAAAAACAGTCAATTCAGATGTTAAGTATGATGCTTCACCATATTCCAAACAGAAGTTTAAAGAAGTCATTTATGCCATAGAATTCATCTATGCAAAGTAGTTAAAATCCATGGAAGCTTGCCTTGCAGAGGCAGAAGCTTGTGTTAAATATTTAGACCCTATAGAGCCAAAGCTTCATAGTGAACAAGAAAGGGAATTTCACCTGGAAATTCTGGAAGAGCCTATAGATGAGTCATTAACTGGTCATGAGGAAACAAAGGATTTTGAGTTTGAAATGATTGAATATCCAGATAATTCAAATCCCCACCCTCCTCCCGAGGAATCTATCTCGTCAGAGAAGATCTTTTACAGTTATGATGAACATGAAATGATCAATGAAGAAGATGTCTTGATAGTTCTTGTCTTTCAACCATTATATGACTTAATAATAGATAATGGGAAAGTGGAAGACAACTCCAGTTTATCAATTTCAGATCATTATGATCAGTGGTTGGACTTCCACCATGATAGTCCAATGCAGAGATTCATCCAAATTTTACAAGGTTTACCAAACTTCAATGTTTGGTTGAATAAAGAAATGCACATGTTTCTTGAGTGTTCTAATCTCAAGAAAAACCCCAAGTTGATAAAACTTGGAAAAGGATCTTCAACGAGTCATTTCGGACATGGATTTTTCAGAAATCTAAGGTCTTGTTTCATCCATGACATGGTTGTTACATATGTTTTATACTTCACCCAATTGGATAATGAGAAGGCCAAAACTACCAGTGAGCAAACAATTTTTAAGTTTTCTTCAGTAATGTTATTTGATCCCATGGGGCATCCTTTGTAACATATCTCTAACCCTTTCCTCTGTATTTTATTTTCATTTATGTTCACCTTATTCTTTTGTACTTTATGTATATTAGTTCATTTTCAATTTTGTATTCTATTTTGTATATACATGTATAATAATTGTGCAATTTCAATTTACACTTGGTCTTCATATACATGTGTCGTTGATGTTGTTTTTGGTGAGATGTTTGTGATGTAGGAACAGACTTTGGATTCTTGCATGCTCTCTTTTACTTAAATATCAAACACACATCCCCATATGGAGCCAATGTTATCCACCAAGTTGCACTAGGATGGACTTCCAACAAATCGCCAAAGATTGAACATTTTCATGTTCAAAATTCATAGTTCAGAAGTTCAGTCGGTCAATAAGACCACCCTTTTTCACATTCTACATACCCTCCGGAGAATTGTAATAAGATGTGTTGCATGATGAACTTGTAAAATGTCTTAGCCAACTTCGAATTAGGTATGAGTTGTTACTCTAGAGTGTTTTTTTTACTTATTAATTATATTTTGTTGTTTAAAGGCTATTTATAATTTATGAGTTTTTTCACTCAATTTCTCCAAAGATGGAGTATATACTCATGTTTAGGCCTTAGAATGGATATAAGCCCAGTGCATAATTTATATTACCATGATAAACATCCTCCTAAAGATTTATGGAAATGTGTTGAGTCCCCTTTAGGATTTTTCAATTTTTTCAGTTAATTAAAAATTTTCTGCAAAATGAGAATTTTTAATTAAAAACTAAAGTTGTGATACAAAAGTGGTACTAGGAGTCTTCCTATGCCTTGGGGATGCTCAGTTTTTGACCTGGAGCACCCACATTACCTAAGTACCCACTTTGGTGAGTGAAATTAGTGATTTTAATCACTAAAAAGTCAATTTCACTCGAGAAAAAAAAAACCCAAAAAAGACAAATAAAATCAAGAAAAATCAGCAAACCGAATTTTTGGGGAACATGTATGGGACATGTTTTGGGTTGACTCTACCTTATTTTGAGGTGGAAAAGTTTGATTGACACATGTGAAATCCTCTTTGAAGAATAAAACACATGTTTTATGTGGTATTGGAGTGTGGGCCAAGAAGAGGTGCGTCCTCCTTGACAGATGTGACACACTTGTGTGAGATCTCACCAAGATTTTGGAGGTGGCAATCTCTTACCCAACCTAACTCACCATGTGGAGGATTGTGGGAGGTGACGGCATTTTCTACCACACTTGGCACTCATTTCCTTCCAAGTGGTGCACCCTCCTTTTCTTGGTATCTTCTCTTTTTGCTATTTATACAAGCTACTCTCCCATTGTAAACTAGTTGGAGTTTGGGGATCTTGCTTGTGGTTGAACTATTGTAATACCTCTATTTGGAATAAATAGACTTTCGATGTCAAGAAGGTGTGGTATACATGTGTTTGGATGCTTGATTTAATTTGTGCTTACTCTATGAGGTAATATTTTCCTAATTTCTTTCTTTAAGTTTGTTGTTTTGGCCTTTGAAAGGGTGCTATCATCAATAGGATAGGATTTTATCTAGCTTTGCTGTTAAATCCTATTGTTCATTTATATTTAGAGATTTTGATTTGTATACATGTTTCGGTTAACTAATATACTTTTCAAGTCTCTTTTGTAGGTGACACCAATTTTCTTTAACAAGTTTTGTTGCAAGATTTTAAAGCTTATAGGTTCTCATAGCTTGGAGTGGTGATGAAAATTGCTTGTATCTTCACAACTTCAAGGACATAAAGACTTAGTCCCTCCTTAACTCATATAAAGACTTCATTTCCCAAGGGTTCCAAAGCTACAAGTTTCTTCCTTCTCTCTTTCTCAAAAGAAAATCTAAATTTTGGTTACTTTGTTGCAAATGCAAGTATCTTAGATCTATGTTTATTTCAAATTATGAATATCTAAGTGTACTTGCATAAGATAAACTAGATCCAAGTTTGTACTTTAAAGTTTCATCTAATGCTTAGATCTAGCATAGGAAAAGTCTCCTTTTAGCATGTTTTTCTTTCAAAAAATTAGAAGTTAAAATGTAGTTCTTTTCTAAAAGCTTCCACTTTCATATTTGGAAATTTAAGTGCCTTTGTATTGTTGTTCTAAAACAAAAAACAAAGACCTTAAGGAGATAAGCTCTTTAGCTTGCTTTTCTTAGTTCATTTTTGTTCAATTTACACTAGTTTTACTTAGTCAATTTTGGGCTTTCCTACTAATAAGCAAAGAAACTTCCAAAGTGTTTTTGACCATATTTTTTCATTGTTTGCTTGTTGTTTTGTGCAGGTTTGCGAACAGATAAGAGGAATTTCTGTTGGGCAGATTTGGAGAATCAGGGACCTCCGAGGGCACCCCTTTATTCAATAAATACTTGTAAAACATTGTAAAGACTTGCAACCCCCCTAATTAACGGTCACATGTTGCTCCAATAAATATTTTTGTAATTTATTTAATAAAATCAGTGGGGATACAAGCTCCTACTCTTCATCCCCCCTAGAGGAATGATGTTTTGGTGATTGTCTCATTTTTGCAATATTAACTTAGATTCAATGTGCACAACTAAGGATAAGCTAAAACAAATCTTTCAATTCATCACAAAGCATTACAATCTAACTTTAATATTAAATTTAAAATAAATCACAATCTAGATTAGATTTCAATTTTGCAAAAGTAGAATACTAATTTCTAGTTAGTTTTCATTTATTAAATTTCAAAGTTGGAAACAAATAGTCTCCTTAGCTCCTCGCAAGAGGTTGTTCAGTGAAGACTTTTGTTAGCAACATTACTTGTCTTCGGCATCGGGATATCCAGGTCTGCAGGTTGCACAAGGAGCGCCAAGCGCAGCGAACAGAAGAAGTCATTTTCGGACTTAAAATCAAGCGAGCGGGCAAAATTATAGTGTCAATGGGCTTGATCCATCCATATGAGAATATCAACGGTTGGCGAGAAATTGCGAATAGAAAATTTGCGCCAAATATAACGCAATGGATGGCACCCATATTGTGTGCAGGGAAAGATAACAGTCGTCCATCCAGAGGACGCGTGGCACAAGATCTACTCGTGCTGGCGTTTCGGCAATCGGGAGTTCAAAGGGTGAAGGTTCCATGTTGTCCCATCTCTTGAAACCCCGAACCCCGAAAGTGCCGAAGGTACTCAAAGTCGGGCCCGCAGTATCACAAAGCAATCTCAACTGTCCGTCCAGAGGAGACACCTGGCGCGGTTAGGCTCCTCGCCTTTTTGCTCATCGCGACTCCGACACACAAAGAGTAGCTCCTTCATATCCCCGATGCGCGAGGTGTTGGGAGTGTCCAAGGCCCGGGCCCACAGCATTGTCAGGAGAGTTCAGAGCCGTCAAATCTAGAGGGATGCGTGGCGCTAGATCAAGCCATCTCGGCATTTCTCTCATCGTGATTTCAAGAAGAAAGGATCAGCCCCTTCATATCCGCGAATGCCGAAAGAACCTTTGAGAGTAAGCACGGGGTCACAACCCGTGGTCACTTGGGAGACAATGAGAGCTGCGCAAGAGGGGCCAAAGGCACCGAGTTCGGTTATAGAGGAGATCATCGCAATCTCCATCCTGTGTCTCACTTGGAGTAAATGAAGGCATGAATGGGTGGTTGAAACCTCCTTTCATTCATTAAGTGTGAGGTATGGAGGGTCTAGCAAGCAGTCTGCTCGAAGGGGTCTTGTGTACCATTTTTTCCAAAGCAACCATGATGGAGTCTTCAAAGAGACAGAGAAGTCTACACACGCTAGCTCGGCACTTAATGGCTCAGCTACCCTCCTTACAGGAGCCATGCGCAGTTAAGATGGTGCGTGAAGAAGGATTCCAGTATGAGTTTGACTGAAAAGACACCAAGCCCTAGGTGACTGGGCACGCCTCTGTTAGGCGAATTTTCCTAAGTATATAGGCTTAGTTTTCGTATTTTGTAAGCATCTATGGTAGAGTGAAGCTCTTGATTGTAAAGTTTTAACAGACACTCTAGTTCTCTGGTTGTGCATCTGTATGTAAGATTTCTTGTTTAATGACAAAAAGTCTTCTCACTCCATCTAGTTTTCATCTCACACTGAGAGAGTTCGTGATTGACTGATTCATGCAAATGATTGCAATTATGTTATGATAAAGGATTTATCGTTGCATTGTTGTATTCTCCAGTTTTCTACATTCGAATGTAAGAAGATCTTGCGTTTAGATGTTTTCCCCTACAGTCTGTTAGAAACCTGATGTTTACAACAGACCTCTGCTTTTCTCTTATACAAGTCTTCCCCCTACTCACCCTTAATACAACTCACTGTCTGAAGTTATCTAAGACCTCACTTGCTCATGCATGCCTGGCCTAGCTTCGGAGTTAAAACCACATCGTTTTGAGTTAACTTCCATTCGATCACCCCATCAAACAAATCGTGACATAAACTAATGGGTGTCGGGCTCTGCTCCTGCTGCAATCCAGGGGTGACTTCCGACGCTAACATTTCTGGTGTCATTGCCAAGGATGAAGTTGAAAATTTTCCCCAGGATTGAACGACATTGAGCCTTTGATTCTGAAGGTGCATCGAGTATCAGAGCCTTTGAAGATTGCTACTGTGCACCTAGTGACTCCATTGTGATGAATCCACTGTGATGAACCTGTCGTGGTAATTGTGGCTTTCAGAGGCAGACACATGCGGTCTCACCCACAGCTGCCTCTAGCTACACCTGAAACTGATCCAGAGGTGGTTATCAGGAAAGGAAAGGCCTCTGAAGAAGAAGTTTCCACTGCCAAACTAGGTAATCCGCCATCTCCTTATGTAAGAACTCCATTTTCTCCTCCTCAGTTTCTTAATAGACCTCTTTCGCAGGTTTCCCATTTCCTGAATTTCAGGAGTGTTCCTGCTGAGTTTTCCCCTCCTGGTCTGGGATTAGAGGGAGAAATCCTTGTCACTCCCCTCTCCTTTGAAGCTGTACCTTGGCGTAGACCCAGGACTACAAAAGATTTTCCCACTCCTGCACAAAGAGGAGTGTCTACTGACTTGAGCCCGTTAGCCTTCTCCTTAAATCCCCTTTTGTTTCCCATCCCACTCTGGGACTCATTCCCAGTAGCCCCTTCACGAACTCCTTCTCCTCCAAGTTCTCATCCACCCAATATTCCTATGGCTAGTGCTAATCCCCCTCTAAATAGAATGAACGCCATAGTCGCTGCCAGATATGCTCCCTTAATCCTACCCCATCCTATGAATCCTCTCCCTACTGGAGATTACTTGAAGTATATGCCCAAGTTCACTAGGGAAGGGAATGTACCTGTTGAAGAGCATCTGGCTGCTTTCTACAGTTATGTAGACAACCCGAACATTGAAAATGAAGATGTCTGGATGAGAGTCTTTGTCCATAGCCTAGATGGCGAGGTGAGGAAATGGTTTAGAGGATTGGCCCCCAGATCTATTGTTGGGATCGAAGCCCTGGATAGTTCTTTCCTGAGGCCGTGGGGCGATAGGAAGGATTTCATGTATTACATGACAGAGTTCGGGTCTTTGAAAAATATGGATGGAGAGTCTGTCTCCGAATTCTCCAAAAGATTCAATAAAATGTATAAAAAAATCCTTTCCGAAATAAAGCCTTCAGAAGCCTCAGCCAAGATTTCTTATGCTAGTGTGTTTGGCCCCGATTTATGTCTGTTACTAAGAGAAAGAAGGGCCACCTCCTTAGCTCAAATGCAAGATGCAGCCATAGAAGTGGAATCCAAAGTATTAGCAGCTGATAGATTGAGGAACAAGGCTGACGCAGATAGAAGAAAGGGAAGGTCGGAAGCCTCAACCTCTAGCTCATCAGTGCCCCACCCTCAAGTGGATGAACTGACCAAGATGGTGAATTCTGTGTCTGCAGAGATGGAGAGAATGAAGGTGGAGGGGAGGAAAGCATACAAAGGCCCTCAAAATGCTGAAAACAAAGGAGGTTTCAGGAGGCCAAACAATATTACTTCCCCGACTGTGCAAAGGGAGAGGGGAAGAGACAGAGAAGACTAGGAGATTTAGGCCCCTTTCCAAAACAATTTTGTGGCCGAAGGGGAAGAAGGGGAAACAGATGAGCTTGATCCTGAAATCCATGGATTTGGAGACACTCCTCCTTTTCCTCATCTTACTCAATCAGCATACGAGGAGTCTCTCATGGACAGTCAGCTAAATGAACTGAGCAAAGGAGACAAGACTAGTGGCGGCCAAGGCAGGTATGATTTGAGGTCCAAGAAAAAGACTATATCGCCTAACGTTCCTAAGCAGTCCACTAGAACAGAGAAACCTGCTAATGAAGTAGCCAAAATTCATAGAGGTAAGAAGCACCAACCCCTCTCTCCCATAATCCAGAGTCATGTTCCCGAAATAAGAGAAATACCAAAGCTAACATCTTATTTTAATTTCGAGCATGAAATTCAAAAGATCAGGATCCCTGTGCCCCTAACCGAATTGATTAAACATGAAGGGTTCAAGAAACACTTCTCTGAGCTTTTACAGCCTGAGGTCTCATGCCTCCCCACAGACTCCATCAATTTGCAAGATGAAAATCCTGCAGTTGTCCTAGGTCCTATGGTAGAAGACAGGAATGACTCATCCCCTCCCTTCTACACTTCCTTGAATATACACGACAAGGTGCTGCACAACTGCTTGATGGATTCAGAAGCTTCTCACAACCTCGTGCCCAAAACTGTCATGGAAGAATTAGGGCTAGAAGTCACCCGAGCCTATCATGACCTCTATTCCTTCGACTCCAGGAAAGTTCAATGTCTCGGGGTTATCAAATACCTGGTCGTGACCTTGTTTCAGTTGCCCATGAAAAGTGCGGTCATGGATATTGTAGTGGCTGATGTCCCCTCCAAGTTCAGTATGTTGTTATCAAGATATTCAATAAAAAGACTGGGGGGAACCTTGCAGATGGACCTAACATATGATACTATCCCAGTGTTTGGGGGAGAACATAGGAGGCTATATAGAGAAGCCCAATTGGCCTATATAATCAGTGATGAAGCCAATCCTACCAACCATCCCATTTTTTCCTTGGACACTGATTTAGGTTCCAGTTTATTGCAACTCACTCATGCTCTCGAGCCTCCTCTTAAACTCAGAGAGTAGCCCTCCACTCCTCATGAATTTCTTCCCTCCATCACCCCCATCTGGAAAATATTTTTTGATGGAGCCTGTTCCAAAGAAGGCGCTGGCACTGGGGTGTTTTATGTGTCACCTTCTCAAGAGACCATATTCCTGTCATACAAGCTGGAGTTTGAGACCACCAACAATGTGGCAGAGTATGAAGCCCTTGTTCTAGGATTGAGATTTGTAAGGGAAATGAGAATTCAGGAGGTAGCAGTGTTCGAAGACGTAGAGTTGGTGGTCCAATAGATCAGAAACACTTATCAGGCTAAGCACCCTCGACTCAAAAATTACAGAAATGAAGTATGGGACCTAATTGACAATTTCTTCTCAGCCTTCAACATCTCTTTTATTCCAAGGGAGGATAATGCTGTGGCCGATTCTTTAGTTGTTTCAGCTAGCCAGTTCAAGGTCCCTCAGTCGTCTATGGTCAAATATGATGTTGAGATAAAATATAGGCCCTCTGTACCAGACAATGTCAAGCATTGGAAGGTATTCAAAGATGATCTGGAAATCGAGAAATTTCTCCAATCTGTTAATGAATTTTCTGCATTGCACATTGATCAGGATCTTGATACAGAAGATAAACCTCACCCTGAGGTGTTTTTAAATAAAATTGTTAACCACCAGATCATTCAGCTACCTAGCAATCACATTCCGAGGGGGCTTATTCCTTTAGAAAGATTGTTCGACGAGAATGATGTGGCAGTAAAGGATAGGTTTTCAGGTGAAGATGCTGACACGGCTGAGTGCAACATTGGCACACCGGAGGAGCCTAAGTATGTCAAGCTGTCAAGGAGTTTGACCACAGAACAAAGAGCCAAATATACTGAGTTGCTGAGAGAATTTGCTGATGTGTTTGCATGGACCTACGAAGATCTCAAGACATATGACACATCTGTCATTGAACACAAGATCCCACTGAAGGAAGGGGCTAAGCCATTCAGGCAGAAGCTAAGACAGATAAATCCCATGTTGTTGCCTGTCATCAAGAAAGAAGTGAAGAAGTTGTTAGAGGCCTGGATCATCGTTCCCCTGAGATATTCCGAATGGGTGGCCAATTTGGTTCTAGTAAGGAAGAAAAGCGGAGAAATCAGGCTTTGTGTCGACTTGAGGAACCTGAACATGAGCTCAAAGAAAGACAATTATCCCTTGCCAAACATGGAACACATATTGCAGAGGGTAACCGATGCATCTAGGATCTCCATGATCGATGGTTTCTCTGGCTATAATCAGATATTGGTCATGCCTAAAGATAGAGAAAAAATGACATTTACCACTCCTTGGGGCACATTCATGTATGCCAAAATGCCTTTTGGGTTAATGAATGCAGGAGCCACATTTCAGCGAGCCATGGACATAGCTTTTATCGGAGAAAAAAATCAGTTCGTGGTGATCTATCTGGATGACATCGCAGTCTTCTCGAGGTCTGACAAAGAGCACTGCTGTCACCTGAGAAAAGTTTTTTCAAAGTGTTGGAGGTTTGGTCTCTCTCTAAATCCCAATAAATCTTTGTTTGCTATGAGGGAGGGGAAGCTATTAGGCCATATAGTATCAACAGGAGGGGTGAGGATTGATCCTAGCAGAGTGGAGGCAATTCGAACTGTGTCACTTCCCAGATCTAAGAAGGAAGTTCAGGCCTTTTTGGGAAAGATTATTTTTCTGAGGAGATTCGTTTTGAAGTTTGCTGAGATGGTGAAACACATCACAACCATGCTCAAGAAGGAAAATGAAGTGAAATGGACTGCTAAACCCAGGGAATCTTTTGTCCAGATAAAAAAATCATTGACTGAGGCACCAGTGCTGATCAGTCCCGACTATTCAAAAGATTTCCAATTTTTCTCTTTCGCCTCTTTTGATACAGTAGCAACGGTCTTGTTGCAAAAAAATGAGGAAGGGCGAGAGCAACCCATTGCCTTCTTTAGAAAGGCATTAAGAGATGTAGAGGTCATATATGAAATCATGGAGAAGTAGGCCTATGCCTTAGTGAAATCTCTCAAAGATTTCAGAGTCTATGTCTTGCACTCAAAAGTGACCGCATACGTTCCTTCAGCCTCTGTGAAGGACATTCTTGTACAGCCCAACATTGATGGGAAGAGGAGTAAATGGATAGCCAAGATCCTAGAATTTGACTTGGAAATAAGGCTTACCAGATTGATCAAGGGTCAAGGCTTAGCCAGGTTGTTGGCTGAATCTAATCGCAAAGCTTTGGGGGTGGATTTCATCAATAAACAATCAGAAGTACAGCAGAATAAGTTGTCCGATGTAGGCCCTCGAACAGAACCCTTGTTGGCTCAATGTCCTTGGTACAAAGATGTCATATATTTTCTGCAGGAGTTGCGGCCCCCAAATGGCCTGCAAAGAAACAAAGCAAGAGCTCTAAATCTCAAGGTAGTCAGGTACTACCTTATCGATCAAAGTTTATACTAGAAAGACCCCCTAGGAGTGCTTTTAAAATGCATGGATCCACAAGAGGTTGACAGGATCATGGTCGAGTTTCACAGTGGCCTATGTGGAGGGCACCATTCTTGGAAGACCATAGCCCACAAAATCCTCAGAGTTGGGTACTACTGGCCCACCTTGTTCGTTGATGTCCATAGAGGAGTTAGAGCCTGTATCTCATGCCAAAGATTTTCAAGAAAATAGCATCTCAAGTCTCTTCCTTTATACCCTGTAGTTGTTTTGGTACCTTTCCAGCAATGGGGCCTAGATTTTATTGGAGAAATCCACCCTGCTTTCAGAGGGCAGCACAAATGGATCCTAACTGCCACAGATTTCTTTACTAAATGGATTGAAGCTATCCCCACCAGGAGTACTTCCCACAAAGTAATCATTGGTTTCCTGGAATACCTCATCGTAAGGTTCGGCTGCCTAAGAAAGATTGTTACTGATAACGCAACCTCTTTCAAGGCTGAGCGTTAGTCAAGTTCTGCGAACAATTCAGGATCAAGCTGATTCACTCCACCCCATATTATCCCCAGGGAAATGATTTAGCAGAATCCTCCAACAAAAGCCTAATAAGGATCATCAAAAGATTATTGGAAGACAACAAAAGGGATTGGAACTCGAAGCTGAAATTCGCTCTATGGGCTGATTGGGTGACCACAAAGAGATCTATAGGCATCTCCCCTTTCCAGTTAGTTTACGGGGCAGAAGTTGTCTTCCCTTCTCAGCTGGCCATTCCCGTAGCGAAATTATTCCAGGATTATCAAGAAGAACCCAATGAAATGATCATAAGAATTCATCAACTGGTAGAAGTCCAGCAGGTTAGAGAGCAGGTGATGATCAGAGTTCAGGACCATCAGCAGAGGATCAAGCAGGTTTTTGATAAGAAAGCCAAGAAGGAGGAGTTCCAGGTAGGAGACCTGGTATTGAAATGGGATGCTCCTAAACAAGACAAGGGCAATCACGATAAATTTGAAGCCCTATGGATCGGGCCCTTCAAAATCTCTGAGGTTTTCTCAAATAACACATATCGTCTACAGGATTTGGAGGGTGAAGAAGTTTTCAACGGCCCAATAAATGGGCATTTTCTTAAAAAATGTTTTGTCTGAGCCTTCGGTGGCTCCCTTGTTTGTAAATATTGTCCTTTTGGTTCTTTTTTCTTACTTTTATTGTTTCGACTTAGTAAATGACTCCATATCCCAACAGCAAGGCACTGGAACTTCAAAATGAGTCCTTAGAGCATCACAAGGACGACTCTATCCCCCATGGAGCCTAAATGTTAGCAACATTACTTGTCTTCGGCATCGGGATATCCAGGTCTGTAGGTTGCACGAGGAGCGCCCAAGCACAGCGAACAGAAGAAGTCCTTTTTGGACTTAAAATCAAGCGAGCGGGCAAAATTATAGTGTCAACGGGCTGGATCCATCCATATGAGCATATCAACGGTTGGTAGGAAATAACGAATAGAAAAGTTGTGCTGAAGATAATGCAATGGATGGCGCCCATATTGTGTGTAGGGAAAGATAACAGTCGTCCATCCAGAGGACACGTGGCGTGAGATCTACTCGCATCGACGTTTCGACAATAGGGAGTTCAAAGGGTGAAGGTTCCATGTTGTCCCATCTCTCAAAACCTTGAACCCCGAAAGCGTCGAAGGTGCTCAAAGTCGGGCCCACAGTATCACGAAGCAATCTTGATCGTCCGTCCAGAGGAGATACCTAGCGCGGTTAGGATCCTCGCCTTTTCGCTCATCGCGACTCCAATGCACAAAGAGAAGCTCCTTCATATCCCCGATGCACAAGGTGCCAAGAGCATCCAGGGCCCGGGCCCACAGCATCGTCGGGAGAGTTCAGAGCTGTCAGATCTAGAGGGACGCGTGGCATCAGATCAAGCTGTCTCGGTGTTTTGCTCATCGCGATTTCAAGAAGCAAGGATCAGCCCCTTCATATCCACGAATGCCGAAAGCACCTTTGAGAGTAAGCATAGGGTCACAGCCCATGGTCACTTGGGAGACAATGAGAGTTGTGCAGGAGGGGCCAAAGGCACTGAGTTCAGTTATAGAGGAGATCATCGCGATCTCTAGGCACCATCGGATCTGATTCTCAATCCTGTGTCTCTCTTGGAGTAAATGAAGGCATGAACGGGTGGTTGAAACCTCCTTTCATTCATTAAGTGTGAGGTATGGAGGGTCTGGCAAGCAGTCTGCTCGAAGGGGTCTTGTGTACCATTTTTTTCAAAGCAGCCATGCCGGAGTCTTTGAAGAGACAAAGAAGTCTGCACATGCTAGATCGACACTTAATGGCTCAGCTACCCTCCTTACAGGATCCATGCACAGTTAAGATGGCGCGTGAAGAAGGATTTCAGTATGAGTTTGACTGAAAAAGACACCAAGCCCTGGGTGACTGGGCACGCCTCGGTTAGGCGAATTTTCCTGAGTATATAGGCTCAGTTTTCGTATTTTGTAAGCATCGATGGTAGAGCGAAGCTCCCGATTGTAAAGTTTTAACAGACGCTCTAGTTCTCTGGTTATGCATATGTATGTAAGATTTCTTGTTTAATGACAGACAGTCTTCTCACTCCATCTAGTTTTCATCTCACACTGAGAGAGTTCATGATCGACTGATTCATGCGAATGATTGCAATTATGTTATGATAAAGGATTTATCGTTGCATTTTTGTATTCTTCAGTTTTCTACATTCGAATGTAAGAAGATCTTGCGTTTAGATGTTTTCCCCTACAGTTTGTTAGAAACCTGATGTTTACAACAGACCTCTTCTTTTCTCTTATACAAGTCTTCCCCCTACTCACCCTTACTACAACTCACTATCTAAAGTTATCTAAGACCTCACTTGCTCATGCATGCCTGGCCTAGCTTCGGAGTTAAAACCACATTGTTTTGAGTTAACTTCCATTCGATCACCCCATTAAACAAATCGTGACATAAACTGATGGGCATCGGGCTCTTCTCCTGCTGCAATCCAGGGGTGACTTCTGACACTAACAACTTTAGTAATTAGAAAAAACATTTCCCTTTCAATACTTTGCATTGTTGTTTAAAATAAACAACTCCCCTCAACTCCTAGTGTAGTTCATGACCCTTCCAGTTGTGAGCTTGTCTCGATCTTCCGGGAGTAAGTTTCATACACGATGGGCGGGTCAATGGTGATAGATTAATTAAGAAAATCCTAAAGGGAACTTTTCTTTAGTGGAAACGTAAGAGAGTTTGTGTAAGATATCTGGCGGGAACTTTGAGATCTAGGTTCTCCTTGTTGGATCTCCCACATTCTCTTAGGCTTGTGTGCAAAATCAGAGGGACCTCCCTATTGGATATTCGACAAGCTCAACCTCCACTTTAGGGACTTTTTCTGAAGGGCCAAATCTAGTTTAGAAAAAGATTTTATTTTCCTTGCAAATAAAATTTATCTCATTAACCTACCATCAATAAATCCTAATAAAACACATGATCTACATTGCCCAGTATACCTTTAAGGCACTGGTCTCATTTATACATTTGCGAAGTCATATGCTTCAAACGCTTTATTTCATTCATTTACTTTGAAGAAAATTTAATTTACTTATATCTAACATTTGTCTCAAGTATCCATTTATGTAAGTATATGTTTTATGTATCTTGTGGTGAATAATTGATCTGTGTATGCTTTAGTATAAATTTATTTTATATTGTTTAATGAATCAAACTCCTATATTCAATTTTTGTAATTAGACTAGTTTGAAGCCTTAGTATTTTGTTAGGGAATACCCCCCTTGGATTTTCTAGGAGTTGTTCTAGACGGAGGAGTTGAGTATTAGGTGACAACACCTTAACTCTCACTTTCCCCCAAGGACACACCGAGTGGATTGAATATTTCTTCCACGTCTCCCAAGTGTGTATAAAGTGACAATAAACCCCACATACCTTGATTTGTATACTAAATATCCTCCAAGGGGTTTCTTCTGAAATGTCGTAGAAACAAATTTATAGCAAAAATTCCAAGGTGTCTCATATGTAGCAACGAAACCCCACGACTTTGAGCTTTGATACCAAATGTTATGACCGAACAACTTAAAAATGATAAGAAATCAATAAAATTCAGTCCACTTCAAGGGGGAAACCTCCTTTACAATAAATAAACTTCAGAACACAATATGAGATGAGATAAGATGATCCTAATACTATATCTCCTTGATATATATATATATATAGGAGACTAGGGGTTACAATTACAATGAAAGGGTGCAAAGAAGGGTTCTAGCCGACCTACTATAAATGTAATAATTCACTATCTAGGGCATAATAAGGGGTTTTATACATATCATGGGGCTTTTTCTAGGGCTTAAAATTTAGACACTTAGGAATTGGTTAAGATCAACTTGGTCTAATGTGTCATTAGCTTAAAGTGTGTTTCTCAGTGTGTTTCTTTAGTATGCATCTGTAATCCAATGGTCACGATATATTCCCAACATAGAGTGATCTGTTAAATAGTATTCTCCTGAATATTAAATACTACATTGATCCATGTCTTAGCACCCAATTGGTCCATGATATCCATTTAAAGAGCATGGAGGGTCATGTTCTCATGAACGATTGTGAGAAACTCTCTTGTAATTTTATTTTTTTTCATTAATAAATTTCCTCAAGTGGCCATGTTGGCTAGCATCATGGATGTTTCCCAATAGAGGATTTACCACATAAAAACATCGGTGAGTTGATATTTGATTTGGTTGTGAGAGTGGTTACTAAAGGTGTCCTTCCTCTATTGGAATACCCTATGTTGTTTAACATGGTATCTGAGTTCATTTAAATACCCACTCATGTTGTAGATCAAGATCTTGAAGACGTGTTGTTGCATCTCTAGTTTCTGTACATTTATAAACTGAGAGGACTATTCCATTGTATCCAACATGCTTCTTTCAGCTAGAAAAACTTTTCATTTCACTTGAAAAGGTTTCATTTTTCCAAAGATACAACCATTTCAGTGAGATCTGGAGGTGTAAAGACTGCATACACCCTTTTAAATTTTTTGTTTACAGACATAATATTTCAATTTTCTATTTTTTTCCCTGGTTGCTACTCTTTCTAGTCTACGCATTCTCTTTTCCTTTCACTCTATGTGATCTCAGAAAATAAAAAACAAAGTTGAATTTTTTTTCTTGTTTGAGTATGCTCTTTGTCATGCACTTTATGCGATCTCAACAAATCATAAATAGAGAGAAAACTCGCATTTTCCAATTAAGCTAACCGAGATATAGCTCCTTGTTGTTGTAGATAAGTGAATTTTTTTTTATGTGCGAACACATACAGATATTTTTTTTTGAGTGCGCACTTCAAGGTTGTCTTCCAACAACAACAACACCCACTATTCTCTTTCTTAAGATTATAACGTGTTTTGCACTAACTCACTTGGTTTAAAGTTGTCTTATTTAATAAGATGTCTTGATATCTCTTTTTTGTTACTTTTTGAAATATTTTATGGATTCATTATAAAGTGCATTTCACTTAAATTATAAAAGTGAATCACTATAAAGTTGCTTTAATATTTATTTTTCAGTTACTTTTTGCATGCAACTTTAATTTTCAAAGTAACTTCATTGTAAAAGTGATTCCTACTTATTCTATAAAAGTGGGTCACTTCATAAGAAACTTATTTGTAAAATTGAGGTTATAAGAAAGTTAGAGAAGAAGGGGTAGCACCATGTGGACCAACTTCTATTTTCCACATGGCTCTTTGGTTATTATTTATGCATATTTTTAAAGGGCATAACTTTCACATTTGAAGTCCGTTTTCAGTGTCATTTTTTTAAACAACCTAGTTTTTCAAGATATTTTCTTTTATACCATCAGTTTCATCTTTTAAATGCATATTATCTACACATTTTAATATGGATACTCCATTGATCTTTAGCTTACCGGTACCAACTATTTCTCATGGAAATCACATATGAAGGATGTATTAAGAAGTAAGGAATTGTACTTAATTACCTTGGGAAAAGAACAACAACCCACTAATGATAAAATAAATCCAATTGGGATAATAAGAATAATGAAGCAAGTGGAATAATAGAAATGTCCATCTCTCTCTTATTTAAGGTTTGACCTTCAAGGAATTCATGACCCAAATGAAGCTTGGGAAAAAATTCAAGCTTTGTTTGGTAAACACAATATTATTTGAGCCCACATGATAAAAAATAAGTTAATGAATTTAAGTCCCAATGATTTTTCTTCCATTGAACATTATCTATCTAAGTTCAAAACACTTAGAATTTTATGTAAAGACAGTAAAATAGAGCTTGAGGATGCACATTGCATATATATTATTCTTGCTAAGCTTGGTAGTGCATATTCTATGTTTGTATCTATCTTTATTCCACCATAGAAAATCTAGGGTCTTCTTATAAAGAACCCTCTCTTGATTCCTTCTGGGATTATACGATTAGAGATAAATATAAGCTTGTGAAACTTGGAGTGATCATCATTGTCGTTACATCCAACAAATCCTTAGTGGCCTAGTAGAAATACAAATCAAATCATCCTAAGAAGCAAAATCCTCACCAAAACAATAAGCAAAACACGGTCCCAAACCCTCTTAGCCAAATTCTACTCCTACTAGTGACAAATGAGAAAAATATAAAAGCAAGAAGAATGAGAAACATTAAAAATTTTGTGGGAAAGATGGTTGTGTGGATTCTAAATGTTTTAAAAATATGGAAGCCTTAGAAGAAGCACAACATCAATATTAATTCTTATTCTTCTAACTCTTCTTCTCATAGACATGCACTTTCCACTTATGGTTTTTCCTTCAATGAAACTTCCACTTCTTCTTCTTATGAGTGGCTTATTGACTCCATATCATCTTATAATATGGCTAAGGGTAAATCCATTTTTTCTAGTCTAAATGAATGTAACACCAAACAATTTTCTGTTGATGATGATAGATCTCTTAGTGTTGTAGGGTCTGGAAAAATTCAAGTAGATAATTGTATTCAATGATATATTATGTGTTCCAAGTATTTCCAACAACCTTCTATCATTGTATCAAATCACTCATCAGGTGAAGGAAAAACCATAGACTATTCACCTCACCAAGTTGTAATCAAGCATTTACAAGATCCTAAGCATATTATTGCAACTGGAATTGTTGATGATATTACCAGGTTGTACAAATTTGAAAACTTTGGGTCATCATATTTTCCATTAGTTTTTGTTTATCATAGCGATGGCTTGAGCAAACTTTGGCATGAGCGATTTGGTCATCTAAACTATCTGTCATTACAACAACCATGTAATAAACACAAGGTTATTGGTCTTCCTATCATTTCTTCCAAAGAAGGTATTTGTGCCACTTGTATTCTACGCAAACATCATCAGGATAGTTTTTATAAACATGCCTCAACCCCTTTGCAGCTTCTTCATAGTGATTTATGTGGTTCACTTTCTTCTCCTTCTTTCTCTGGGTGTAAGTATTTTTTAAATTTCATTGATGACTTCTCCATATGCACTTGGGTTTACTTCTTAAAAATTAAGAGTGAAGTTTTTGGCCTACAAGGCCCTTATAGAAAAACAATCTGGACATCGATTTCAAAGGTTAAGAATAAATAATGGATGAAAATATGTGAACAAAAAATTTACAAGTTATTGCACTACACAGGGCATTCAAATGCACCATACTGTTCCATATAGACCATAAAAAAATGGCATTGTTGAAAGAAAGAACCACACATCAAATGAAATGGATAATTGATGATTCAATGTAAAGGATTAAGTCTTTATTATTAGGTGGAACCCATCAACTGTGAAATTACATAGTAAACCACACTCACACAAAGGCTCTAAAAAATATAACATTGGAAGAATCATGGAATAAAATTAAGCCAAATGTAAGTCACTTTTGTGTATTTGGTAGTGTAGCATGGGCTCACATTCTTGATGAGAAAAGGAAATAATTGTAGCCTAAAAGTGAGAAGTGCATTTGTTTTTGGAGATTTTGAAGATGTCAAAGATTAAAAACTTCTTCAACTTCATTCCAATGAAATTATTATTATAAGAGATGTTAAATTTGATGAAAATATCTTGGCTTGCGAGCCTAATTTGACATTTCTGCCATCTTCAGCCTGTGATCCATCTTCGATGTTTCTGCCCTCTTTTGTTCCTATTCTGGTTTCTTCTTCATATGATGATGACAATGAGGATGAAAACATAAGGTATTCCAACAGAGGATGAAGATAAACCTTTGTATTGCCCCTAATTTTCTAAGTAATATTAACAATTGATGAAATAACTATCAAAAAAGTGTGCAATTCATTGTAGGCATTTAGAATTGGTTATTGAATTTATTGGCCACTTTTTTGCTCAACGATATTGAATTGCAATGAATTGTTACTTCTTCCCTAAATATTTTCAACATGATTCCCTATGAGCACAAACCTAATATTGTTTAAACTTATCTTTACTTATTCCTTGTCATTGGAATCCCTTCTTATTTTCTATTTTGGCTTAAACTCGAGATTTTCACATCACCCAATTGCTCAGGAGGCATAAAGGTTCATCATGATTGATGTGGTAAACGAAATAATTTCATGCTAAGGTGGATTTATTCTATTCTATTTTTTTTATGGTTTTAACGGTAACCTCATGGATACAACTTTGTGCTTGATCTCATCTTATTTTCTTGGTTAATGGTTCACTTTTCTTCATTATTTATACATGATAATTACATTGAATTTTTTTTGTTAGCACTTGTATAGTGCAAATAATGGTTCATTGTAATGTATGTATATGCATGAGAAAGAGGATGGTGATGTGGTACCTATTTTAGTTGATGTTGACCTTAGATATAGGTGATGGTTGAATTATATTTTAATTGACTATTTTCAATGGTGTAATATTGTTTTACTACTATATGCATTGTGTGTTAAGTGTTGACCCTACTGGGCTATGGTTGGTGGTTGAGATATTTTATCTTTGATTGATACAATCATCGAGTTCCGATACTTATCATTGGAAAATGACTTGATTTTTCTTGATAATTATATGGTGGTAATGTTGATGGTGTTGTAACTTGATGGATGAAATGATTATGTGGTTATGTCAACCTTACTATCATGTTTATAACTTTTTAGTTAATAATTGGAGGCGTGGTGATGCTTTTACCCAATGGTTTTGTCATGGGTTATGGTGCTCACCTCACATTCTTCATGTTGATATTTGATCCTTAGTAATTTTGTTTGTATCCCTACAAAACAACAAGAGGAATAATGCACACATATTCAAAGTAAATTTTAAAAGTATTGTCAAGAAATACGTGGCACATGTTATGTCATAATCATTTCATATCAAGATGAGATACATGGTTTTAATATTATATGAGGGCAAGAATTGCATATTATATGCCACTTTGGAAATTTGGTGTATAATGGATAAATATCATGAAGAATTGGTCTAGACCATTGATTATGATCCAATGATATTATGAGACCCTCAACTAGCCCCAAATCCTAAGACTTCGGGTACACTTAAAAATTTTAAGCCTCATTAATTGAGTTTGACTACCCTTATAACTTATCCTTTTAATGTTGTCAATGTTTTGAGATAATTTTGAATTCCCAAGTATCTTTGTGACTTGAAGAGTGCTTGGATGGTAATAACTTGATTTGATGGATGGTTGACTCCTAATATGTTCTTGCGATAGATTGTTTGTTTCTTTGCATTGGATGAAATTGTCAATTGATTTGATGTCTCAATTGATGAATAAGTTCAATTTGTTTTCTTCTTACTTGATGAAAATTTAATGATCGTTGTACTTTATTGAGTCTGAAGGTTAATTGATTGCCACATATGGTTAAAGTTGATCTAATATGTTTAAGTTCTATCAATACACAAGATATCCAAACATTATTATCAAGAGATTGATAAAGCAAAGATTAATCCTATTTCTTTGAATCTATTATTTGTTCAATATAATCATAAGAGGCATGATGAAAATTAAATAAGTGATAAATGGGTAAAACTACTATGAACATAGTTACCAACTTAACGAGAACTCTACAGAATTCTCGTTTTTGGGGGGTCGAGTTTTTTACTACCGGTAGCACCCCCCTCCATTTTTAGGTGCTTTTTTGATATTTTAAATTTTATTATACATAAGGTTTCTACTTTGTTTTTTTAAATGCTCATTTTTTCATTTATTTTCAAATTGTTCAATTTTTTTTCTTTTTTCTCATTGTTCAATTGTTGTACACCATTTATTTTTTTGACCCCCTCGCCCCCACCGCGGGCCTAACCCAGGTCTTGTGGGCGTCCATGGGACCTAGGCCAAGCTCGCGAGGGGATGGGGTGATGCTCGACATCACATTAGTCCCTCACGGGCCTAGCCCAGGTCCCGTGGATACAACATTGTTATATTATAACATTGTTATAGTATAACAATGTTATATTATAACATTGTTATAATATAACAATGTTATATTATAAAATTGTTATATTATAACATTGTTAAAATATAACAGTCTTATATTATAACATAGTTATAATATCTATGGGACTTGGGCCAGGTCCGCGGGGGCTGCGACGATGCCCGACATCGCCTCAGCCCCCTGACGAGCCTGGCCTAGGTCCCCTAGACGTCCACAGGACAACGCCCACGAGACCTGAGCCAAGCCCGCAAGGGTACATCACCTCATCCCCCTCTCCCCCGCGGGCCTGGACTGGGTCATGTGGGCGTCCACAGGACCTGGGCCAGGCCCACAAAAAGGCTAAAGCGATGTATATTATAACAATGTTATATTATAACAATGTTATAATATAACATTGTATGTTATATTATAACAATGTTATAATATAACATTGTATGTTATATTATAACAATGTTATAATATAGCATTCTTATAATATAATATTCTTATATTATAAGAATCTTATATTATAAGAATGTTATAATATAACATACACTATTATATTATAACAATCTTATAATATAACATTGTTATATTATAACAATGTTATAATATAACACTGTTATATTATAAGATTGTTATAATATATCTTATATTATAACAATGTTATATTATAACATTCTTACATTATTAACATATTATCAAAAAAACATTTAAATAAATTGACAGCTTAGGTAATATTAGTGTTTTTATTACTTTTTTTATTTTTGATGTTTTTTTTTAATATTTTATTGAATTTTGATTATTTTTGAGTTTTTTTTTCTAGTTTTGTTTTCTTTTTTTTTCAGTTTGAAGGGATTTTTTGCTCTTCTTTTTAACAAAAAAAAAGCATTTTTGTGTTTTAAATTATTGTTTTTCGGGGAAATTTTAATTTTTTTTCATTTCTTTCTAGCTTTTCTAGTTTTTCACAATTTTGTTAGCTCATATGTTTTGAATATGGTCAATATAACAATACTTTTAAGAAATTATTTATGTTTCATTCAATGTAACTTGTATTTATTGTTTTATTATCAAAAGTAAAAAATTATTAAAAAATGACATTGAATTTTTTAAGTATATTGTGATATTTTCATGGCATTATGTATTACCTTGTGCTTTGTGTGATAATAACATTTAAAAAGTAAACATTTAAGGGTTTCTTTTATGATTTTGTTTATAGTAATGATGAGTTCTTTTACCACATTATAAAAATGTGTCATTTTCATACCCCAATTTTAGAATGGGTGCTACCGGTAACAATACTTTTCAATTTGATGGTTGATTTTGAGGTTTTGGTTTTAATGGTACCAAGTGATAAAAATACGATTTCAAATGATCTCAAAATTTAA
>JZKD02S0922280.1:0-13910 GCA_000966675.3 Picea glauca | reverse complement strand
ATATATCCACAAAGAATAGGGGGTCTCATAATGAGCCAACCTACCATGATCATAGGATAATAACATAAGTGACATTCCCATTATGGCTACCACACCAGGGCAATGGCCTTTGACATTTTCTTTTGTCAAAGGACAAGAGGTCTCATCACAAGCTAGCTTGTTCACTTAAGTTACAATCTAGTGAGTGGCATTATCACCATCTGGCTACCAAACTAGGATAGTGGTCTTTTTGGAAAAGACGATTCAACTAATTATCAAGGATACAGGCTCATCTAAGGGTTAAAAGGAAACCCTGTCGAGGCTATGGATGCCTACTGGTAGCAGTGGCTCTGCCTGTGGTATGGAATTTTACCTTAAAGGCCAAGATTCTGTGGGTCTCTAGATTTCCTTGACTCAATAACGAGGCTATCATTTCAGTTGTATTCAATAAAATGGAAAAGTAACAACATTATGATATGTGGGATATTATTTAAATGAACAAATTTAATTTATTTGGCATATGTATCCTTAAAGAATTCTTTTGAGTATACGCATATTAAATTCAATTCCACAAAAGAGGACTAACATTTAATGATTACCGTTAAAATGTGTTGTTTAAAAATTAATCATTGATCCCCATTGGCAGTGGCAGTACAATCATTACCCCTCACCATCAATACCTACACTCATTACTTTCCCCTACGTTGATAGTCGAGGTTGAACTTTATATTAATGAGGGGAGTGTACGCTCAACACGCTTCTTGATAAAGATAGTAATGATTGTAATAAATACCCACATTTGTAAACACTTTCTGTTCTCTGATATTTGATATTTTTGGTAATTTTTCCTCCAAGTTGGTCTAACCAAGTCTGCTACTAGGAACGATAGTCGTCCACATTTTCTCACAAAAATGGGTGGTAGAGGTGTGCGCAAGGAGCCAAGTTTACTACAGGTTACAAAGAAAGCAAGAGAAATCCTACACTGTCTGGGGTGGACAAAGTACTTCAACCATTTGCAAGGATATGAAATGAATGTCACGCTTGAATTCTTTCTGAATATATAGGGAGAAATCTCTATGTTGTGAGGCATACAAATCTTAGTCACCCCAGAAATCTTAGCAGAGGTCACATGCCTCCCTAACATGGGAATTCAATGGACAGGAAGATACACATCACTGAAGGAAGTTGTGGAAAATTTCACAAAACCTAGGGAAGAATCGGATAAGAAGGGAAAGGGACTTAATCCCAGTACCCTCAGAGAACCATGGAAGAAATGGCAGGAGTAATTCAGTGGTACATCACCTGTGATGGAAGATACAACGTAATTTGACCTCTCCACCTCAAATTACTGGTAGCCTTAAAACAACAATTAATACTTAATATACATTTCTTTCTTAATGCCATATTACATGAGGTTGCCTTAAGAACACAAAAGTCTAAGGATCATGTTACTCTTATCAGTCACCACAGATTAGTTAAACTGATAACAAATAAATCATTGATTCAAACTCAATTGACCTGGGATAGTCTGATTGAGGCCAATAGACCTCCACAACTGGAGTAGCCTGAATTATTCCATGAATACCCACCACATGAAATTGAAGATAGACAGGCAAAGGAGATTATCGCCGAAAGAGAAATTCTATCTCCTCAAGCCGAAGCTGAGGCAGACCGTGCCCAAATCATAGAGGCTCAGACCTCACAAAAGAAAGCATTAACGAAAAAGAAGAAGAGAGCAAAAACTTCCCCTAAAGACATCATTCAGAAAAGGAGAAGAAGAAGACAAATTCAGGAAACAACTGAAGCAATTCAGGGTACACCAAAATAGCTTGAAGAACATCAAAATTCTACATAATAGTCTCCATAGGAGAATGTTCAAGAAATTGGGCAAGCAGAACAAACCTCACAAAGGAATGATCAGAAAGACACCCAACCAACATTAGAGCATCTGACATAACAATTTTTGAAGAGCTATGAGGTAGAAATAGCTCAGGTTTTAGGAATCTTGGGAACCTCAATTGACAGAGGCACACATAATCCAGAAAAATTCCTAGAACAAGCCTCCTCTTCAAAAATAGGTGAATATTTTCCTGATATTGAAATGTGTTTTATAGAGGACAAAACACAAGAAGAACCTCATTTTGAAATAAAAATCCCTCTTGGATAGACAGAACATTTGGAAGCAACATAGGAACAACCATATGTTGGCTAGAATGAATAAGACCTTGAGACCTCTCATAAACATAAATCAGACAAGAGCCATAATAAAATTAGAAATTAAAAAAAAAGAAAACAAACTGTTGAACAACAAGACTAAGAAGGCTGAAGTATTAAAGTAGAAGGTGGGTAAACTCAAAGAAATTATTAAGAAATTGAAGAAAAAATTAGAACAAGTAGATAAGGCCTAGAGAAGAAAGAAAAACAAAAGAGCCAGAGTGCAAGGAAGAAACCCTCTTCCTAAAGAAGCAGTCAATAAAATTTTGTAGGGATATAGACAGACCCTGAAAAAATAGTAGTAGAAGAAACAATAGCTCAGAATGAGGAAGCAATTCCTTTAGAAACACAAAAAAATATGACAGCTACAGAAACAATTGATGCTGAGGTGCAGACAGATACCCTAGTATTAGAGGAAACAACTCAACTCTTTGAGAAAAATTCTACCATAAGGAGATTGGAGGAAGAATTGATGCAGTATCAACAAACGCTAATTCAAAACATAAATGAATTACTGACTATGGCAGAGCATCAGGCACTCCAGTCCCAAAAACAGAGTGCTATTGTGAATAGACTGGAAGAAGATTTTACATAGGCCCATCAAGCATTAAATCGATCCAGGGAGGAGATGGGCGCTATGGAAGAATACCAAGCATCCCAATCTCAGGCACAAGGTGTCACCATTGATAAGCTAAAGGCAGAGCTGGAGCGATCCCAGGGCGCATTGGCTCAACACTAAGATGAGATGGTCACTAGGGATGAACATCAAAATATTGTTAAACAACTGAAGGACATGACAACAACAAAGAGTGAAACCTATGCTGAGCTCACTAGAGCCCAAGGGAAGGTAAAAAGGGTACAAACCCAATTGGAAAAATATTTGGAGCAAATCAAAGAAATCTGTGATGTCTACTCTGATGCTATTAATTACAGAGACCCTGCCACCAATTAGACTTTATTCTTGCTAGAATGATATCTGTTATTGAGAGTGATGGCCATCAAAGTAGGTAAACCTATTTCATTTTCCACTGTACCTGAGGTCATTTCATTTTTCAGAGAGCAGGACGAAAAGGTATAATACTTTTTGTGTGAGTTATACTTTCATAATTTCATTCTGGAAGAAGAAAGGAAAGATAAACCTGGCCCATTCATAGGTGACATACAGTTTCAGGCATTTCTGTCATTTACTCAGAACCAAGTCAAATGGGGTAAATCTCATAAAACCTTCCTAAAGAGGGAAACTGGGCTAGATCTTTGGGTCAGGGGAGAGAATCCAAAGTCCTTTCTATCCATTATGCAACATAAAACCTTTATGAAAAGAGGGGTATACGTTCAGGTTAGCACCTATCCATCTACAGGTTATACGTTCAGGTATCACTCATTTTAGAGAGCTTAAGGAATAATCTCTTTCTACTTCTAAAATGAGATGGGATGCATCCTCCAGTGAAGTAAAGAGTAGGGAACCCTTTGGGTACATGAATTTATTTGCAGCTACCTTTAGAATAGAAAGGTATTTTAGATTTTTCCAAGAGGAAGGGCATGCTTGGATTGGGTGCATATATAATCTCCCTATCATCTAGTTTCCTCCATAAAGTTACCAAAAAGATTATCAAATTAACAAGAAAATGGAGGATGCTGCTTTTGGAGAACTCAAAATAAGTAATGGATTCAAGAGGCCTGGTGAACCAACCTTTCCACCTTATAGCATTACTACTTTACATGTAAGATCTCAGCTTGCATGAGGACATGCAAGAAGGTAAGATGGGGGGTATGTTAGGTGATGCAGGAGAATCTCTCACAGCAAGCGAGCCAACGCGAAATGTAAGTGAACAGCTGGACAAAACCAGCACAAGTTTTGAAATTGTCTTGAAGATAATGTGCCAACCTTAAATGTGATATTAAAGAGAGGTGTACTTTTATATTGTAATCATACCTTCAGCCATACGCTCTCGTATGAATTAGATGGAGGCATTTATGTTGAGATGAAATAGGTAGATAGAATTTAATATTAGATTAGACAGTTTTAGAGCGCAAGAGGGAAATGAGATATAGACACCCTCATTGTGCATTGTAACATAATTCTGAGCATAGAAGAGAAGCAGAGAGTTGTGGAAGAACACCCATGTACAGAGCTTGAATTAATAGAAGAAGTTGATTCAAATCAATGGTTTTGTGTTTGTTCTTTGTGTATGTATGTTGAAGTCTATGCTCACGAGTATTTACTTCCTGTCATGCATTTGTTTTACATGCTATGTATGAATGATTTCTTGCTGAGTGTTTGAAACCTGAGAAAGGAAGTAGAAGAAATGAGTTTCAATTGTTTCTCTATCTGATCAAGGATTCTTGCGAGGAGTGCAGTTGAAGTCATCTGCAAGGAGTGCATTGATAGAAGGCTCAGATAGTTTAACTCTTGTTCTCGTTCACCCAGAAGTGAAATTGGGTTATAGGAGCCGTGCAAGGAGTGCACAGGCTAAGGAAAGTCTCAGTTGTGAATTTGAGCGGAGTATTGAAGGACTACTGCTGCAGGGGTGCACAGATTCGAAGGTATTCAACACTTGGAAGTGTCTAAGAGTTTCCGCAAGGAGTGCGAGCAAGAATCTTCTCTAAGAATCAGAGTTGTGAGAAATCTCAGGAGGGATAAATCCTTTGAAGCTATTGAAGGTAGCATAAAGAGTGGGAGCATATCAAGTGACTCAAGGTGACAGAGGTTTGGGTCATAGTTGATTAAGTCCAGGAAGTAGTCCTTGGTTCATTTTGTGAACGTATCGAGGAGAAGAAGACAAACGGTCATAATCTTGGGGAGAGGATTTGTGAAACCCCGCCATCTGTCAGATCTTCCAGAGAAGAAAGGAGGATACGGTTACATCCAGAGCCCAAGCTCTAGGGATCGTGAGACATTGGATCAACCAATAGATTCTGGACCATTGAAGATTTCACATCCCAGAGGAGTAGAGGAGTGCGCAAGAAGAGGAAATCCTGAGCTGTCGGATCTCACACAGATATCCGTCAGCCGTTGGATCTAACCGGGGGGACACGAATTTTAAGTCTTCATGAACAAAGAAGTGAAAGTCTCGAAAGGAATCAGGATACCGACACTCAAGATATCGTGGATATCGAGGATGTGAGGAGAGTCACTCGACACCTGAAACCCTGAATCTGTGAGGTTTTGATCTAAGCCGTTCGTTTGGGAGCGGACGCGTGTCGCGAGATTTCCCATATCAGGGACTCGGACATCAGAGGACAGAAGAGGAAGTCCTTCAACTTCGCGAGTGGTAAAGTGGCGAGAAGACTAGGAGCCGTCCATCTGAGGAGGATAGGTGGCAGAGATTGAAAGATCTCGTGAACTTGGAAGATCACAGGGTGAGAGCCCAAACATTGGGTTCTCCAAGTCACAAAGACATGAGGAGTGAGAAGAAGAATAGCCATTGGATTTGGGTCATAGGAGGACCATTGGATCGGGAACCCCATTGCCTAGCATGCATTCGAGGGTTCGAAGGTTGAGAGGGGTCACTTTCAACATCAGAAGTCGCAAAGTGCCGAGAGCTGAGGCTCGTGTGGACACATGGCAGAGCCATAAAGTGAGGCCCACGTGGTTGATGGGTGGACATGCGTTGCCTGGAGAAAGGAGTCAACACTCTGTTGAATTTTCTCATCTCGGGGATTCACGGGATAAGAGTGTGAAGGCTTGATGCTTCAACCTACGAGGTTGCGAGAAGCGAAAAGCATCAAGGGAGGAGTCAACCCAGTGTTGACCTATCGCGTCTCGGGAGATCATAACAGGAGGGCACGAGAGTTCGAATCACGAACTCACGAAGGTGCGAGTTGTGAGAGGCACTGATATTTAAGCCCTAGCTGATGGTTACATGTGGGGAGGGTGCTGACTAGGAAAGGAGCCATAATCATATCGCCAGTTCGGGTATCGCAAGATTGGAAAGGAAGAGTCAGAAGCTTTGACTCACGAACTCGCGAGATCGTGAGATTTAGTTCGATCTCCCGATTGTAAAGAGGAGATCCTGTGGAGAGTTTTCTGTGGGTACAGATTTCCCGATAGGGAAATAGAAGAGCCTTAGTGTTCTTCGGGCTAGTAGAGAAGAGAAGATCCTGTGAGCGGACGTGCTTGCAAGCATGCCTGCATCATTAGGTTACGAAAAAGGTATAAATATCTTCCTTTTTCCCACATTTCATGATATCATCTTGATTGAATTTTCAGTTATTTAGGAGCAAATAGGATAGAAAATGAATAATATACTCTTTAGCATTATTGTTGAAATTAGATTACATAGATCCTAAAATACGATTGGAATTGTTTGGTTTTATTATAGGATTGGTTAAATATTGTCAAACCCAAGATAGAAAAGGAAATCTTGAAGATGCGCAAGCTATTAGAAGGTGAGGAATTTATGGTGCAAGGTAGTTTTGAAGATGATAGAGTTTCTTATATGGTAACTTTATAATAGTAAAGCAATCTTGAGGATCTCTTGATCCTCAGGATAGCTTAATTTACCTAGATTATTGTAATATATAAGGGGTAAATAGATCCTGAAAATATATAGAAGAATTGCACCCAAGAACTCAAAACTTAGAATTGCTCTACGTTAGCAGTTTTTGTAAATGTTGTACTAGCTATGAAATCAATAAAAGATTTAAGCGGTTTTACCATTTCTACATACTGAATTTCAAATAGCAGTGCTTCTAAGGACCAAGGGCCCAGTCTGAAGGAGCTACTATTCGACCTGTAATTGTATCAGTTCAATTTTTGTTTCATGATTCGATTCTTTGTTACAGTAGTTAAATGAATGCATAAGTGTGTTGATGATTTTATATCATTTGCAAGAGATAGATATTTTCTTAAGCATTAGATGATTGTTGTTCCAATTCCTATTACTGAGATTTGATGCGGGACAGTTCCTCATAAGTTCGTATGCGTTGTTCCTTTCACTTAGTTTACATTTGTTGTTCCTTTCACTTAGTTTACATTTGTTGTTCCTTTTTGTTAAGATATAATTGTTATTCCTTTCAATAGAAGTAAAATTGTTGTCTCTTTCGATTAGATTATAGTCATTGTTTCTTTCCATAGATAGAGTAATTCACCTTCTTCCTTTCCAGTAATTTGACTAATAATAATAGTCAATTTTACAAGTCTTTATTTAGATTCAATTATTTCTCTTAAAATGAATTCAATAGATTAATTAGTTCCTTTCCATTGCACAACAATAGATTTCAAATCCTAGAATCTTTAATGAATGTTTGAGGAACTTGATTGATGATAAAATCAGATTTACTGTAACTACATGATTTTAGCCTCTACGAGCTATCTGCATAGACTTTGTTGACATTCTTGAGATAAAATATGAATCCTTGGGTTGATAAATTAATGTTAAACTAAGACTATTTTTAGACATCCTTAGACCCCAACACATGGTAAGGTTATTTATTCAAACCCTATCAGGAAGAGATTATGAATGGTATACGACATTAACCAGTAGATCAATTCACTCCTTTAATGACCTCGAAGCCATGTTCCTGACTATGTTATCCCCTCTAATTTCTTATCATGCCCTTCTCACTGATTTCACCTAGATTGGTTTAAGGAAGAATGAAAGGATATAAGATTTTAATCTCAGGTTCAATAAAACCTTGAGTAAGATTCCAGAAGATAAAAAATTGAATGACCCAGTCATTCTCGGTTGTTATAAGAATGCAATGCCCCTGAATGTGAAATATGTTATCATAACATCCCAAATGGATACCTTGGAGGAGGCAATGACTAATGCCACTGAGATGGAAGAAATTATGATTGAAATGGGTGTTGACCTCGACATTATACTGGGAAAAGTACAAAGGCATATGGGAGGATTAAGTATTGATAATAAAGGAGCCTCCAGTTCAAGAAAGAACAAAGAATTAAAGCCACGACCGGCTCAAAAAAAAACAATGCGGGGAGGATTTTTCAAGGGAACCATACTAGATGTAAAGGTTGACCCTATGGCGACACAAGAAACTAAGAAAAGAATTGAAATTGCACAAATGAATAGAACTATCAAGAAAATTCATAACGAAATAACCAAACTAAGAAGGGGAGATAACTATATGGAAAATCCAAGAATTCTAGTCCCAGAGAAAAGAAGGAACCCTCCCCAAGAAAATAGAGTGAGGTTAGAAAACATGGATAATCTGCAAAGACCAAGGGTTCCTAGGAAGCCTACTCCTAATGCAACTATGTTGGATTATATGTATGATGAGAAAATAGTTGAGGAAGAGAATTATTAGTCACCCGATGAATGTTACGAAACTGTGCATATGGATGGATGCAAAATGTCCATGTATATATTTGAAGATGGCGACAATGACCCCAAATCACAAGAAAATGTCTCCCATACAAGAGGATTTGTAAATAGATCCAAGAATAATAATGACTCTGAAAAAGATAAAGAAAAAATGAACGAGAAAAGAGAAAATGAGAAAGTGATAGATAGCATTCGAAGTAAAAGGCAACACTGGTCAAACTCCACTCAGATGACATATAATGTCGCAGAGGATTTAAGTAAATTAAGGATAACTCTGCCTTTTATAGAAGTTGTGAATATTCCCCAAAAAAGAGAAAACATTTTGAAATTGTTGGACGATCCATATGAAAGAGTAGAAGTTGTTGTTACCAGTCCAAAACAAAGCCATAACCAGTCAACTTCCAAACTGAGAGGTAAAATTCCTCCCTTTTACATTTCAATTGAAAATCATGATGTTTCATTACATAATTTCTTAGTTGACACTGGAATGACAAATAATATCATGCCACTAGAGGTCATGGAGGCATTGGGAATAAGTTTCACCAACTATTACGAAACTCTTGAAAGTATATATGCAATTGATTCTAGAAAAATTCCATCTTATGGATAAATAAGGGACTTTTATGCTTGGTTCATGGAAGCCCCCCATATCTTTACAATTTTCAATATTATTGTGGTAGACCTTCCTCCAAGATATGGAGTTGTGATGGGAAGAGATTGGACATCCATGATCGGGGGATATATAATGAATGATGGAAGTTGTGTGATTCTTCTAGGAAAATAAGGAGAAATGATTAAGGTGCCCCATGAACCCATGAAACCCTTCTCTTTCAAGAAGAAGGATAATGAATTAATGCAAGATTATATAGATTCTAGGATTGGAAACTATGCTATCCTAGACATGGAGCATAATGAAATCCTAGAGCAATTTCAAGATATGGAGAATACAAAATCTATATTCGAAGGCTATTGGAGGATGTCATTTGATGGAGCTTGTTCAAACTATGAGAGAGGAGCTGGAATTGTTCTTATAAGTCCAAATAATATTGTGCATCCACATACTATTAGACTGGAATTTTCATGTACTAATGATGAGGAAAAATATGAAGCCTTGATTCAGGGGATGATAGTTGTACAAGAAATGAAAATCGAACATATAATTGTGACTGGAGACTTCGAGTTGGCTATTAATTAGGTCACCCAGAGTTATAAAATCAAGGAGGAAATACTTAATTTACATTTCAAAAGATTTAATGAATTGATGGAATCTTTCAGTCCCTTCAACATTTCTTTCATTCCAAGGGACAAGAATCATAAGGAAAATTCATTGGCCTTGGAGGCCTCATTGTCGAATCCAAATGATAAAGAAATAAAAATGTCTTTTCAAGTAGAAAGAGCATTCTGACCTTCTGTTCCCCATAACATGAAATATTTGCAAGTTTTTGAGAATGATGAACAATTGGAAAAGTTTTTGCTGAAAAATGATGATGATGAAGATGACCACATGTCTGTTGTTGCTAAAGATTTTATACAAACTGAGTCTCTTTTCACGAAATATGATCATGAAAAGAATCTCCTGGAAGAATTTTCAATTTGAAAAGTGCAAGAGACAATAAAATTCAACATTGGAACTAACAGTTCCCTGAAATATGTCAACTTGGGAGTGGATTGCACCACTGAGGAAGTTGATTAATATGTTGAATTATTTAAATAATACATTGATGTGTTCGCATGGACCTATGATGATTTGAAATATTATGATAAAACAATATTCCAACACATCATTCCTTTAAGGGAAGAAGAAATTCCTGTAAAGAAAAATATAAGGATGATGAATCCCAAACTGAAACCTCTGGTAAAGATTGAATTGGAGAAATTAGAGAAGGCCAGAATAATTTATCCCATTAGACATTCATACTGGATTTTAAAACCTGTGATTGTAAGAAAGAAGACTGGGGAAATCAGGATGTGTGCTGATTTCATAGATCTTAACAAAGCAAGCATAAAATATCACTTTCCTTTACCTAATATGGATTTCCTTCTCGAACAAGTCACTGGATCAACCTGCATGTCCATGTTGGATGGTTTTTTGGATATAACCAATTCTTGGTCGCTGAGGAAGATAGGGAAAAGACAACATTCATAACACCTTGGGAGACATATGCATATGATAGAATTCCCTTCGGTTTGAAGAATGCTAGAGCCACATTTCAGAGGGCCATGGATCATGCATTTAGTGGGTTGATAGGAAAATTTATGGTAGAATATCAAGATGAATTGACAGTGCATTCAAAAACAAGGGGTGATCATATCCATCATTTGAATTTTTTTTTGAAAGATGTAGATTATATGGTGTCTCTCTAAATCCAAAGAAATGCTTATTCGATGTAACTCAAGGAAAATTGTTGGGTCATATTGTGTGAAAGGAAGGAATTTATATATATCTGGAAAGAGTTAAAGCAACAAATGAACTAAACCCCCTCACATACAAGAAAGGAGTTCAATCATTTTTCAGAAATATCACTTTTGTGTGAAGGGTTTTTTCTTGACAATGCAAGTATCGTGAAGCCGATCAATTTGTTGCTGAAAAAGGAGCAGAGGTTTGAATGGATAGTAGATACTCAAGAATATTTCAATAATATCAAAGGAGAAATCACTACAACTCCATTCCTCATTAGTCCATATTTTCAAAGGGATTTTATCATTTATTCGTTCGCTACAGAAACAATTGTTGCATATGTTCTTACTCACAAGAATACCAAAGGTGAAGAACTCCCAATAAATTTCATGAGAAAAACCCTACATGAATATGAATTGAGGTATCCATAACTGTAAAATCAAGCATTGGATCTTGTGAAAGCGGTGGCACACTTTCAGACATACATATTGAAATCCCATGTTATTTCTTATGTTCCTTCATTGTCAGTGAAGATGCTTCTGAATCAACAATTGAGAGAAGGAAAATGGGCTAAATGGATGGCAAAGATAAAAGAATATGATATTGAAGTTAAACCTTTAAAGGGTTTCCAAGGAAAAGGTTTATGAAACCTCATCGCAAATAGTGATTCTGTGGTTGGAATGATTTCAATTTAAGTAGGAGAACCATTGGATGATTCAGAATGGTATAGAGACATTGTATTCTACTTGAGGTCCTTGCAGTTTCCTGTCACCGTGAACCCTAAGGAGAGAAGAACATTGAAGATGAAGGAAAATAGATATGTGTTGATTCTTGATATATTCTTCAGGAGGAATTATGATGGTATACTACTAATATGCATTGATGAAAACCAAGCCCAAGAACTGATGCGAGAATTCCATGAAGGAATATGTGGTGGACACTTTTCACCTACCACGACCACCCATAATATAATAAGAGATGGGTTCTATTGGCCATCAATATTTAGAGACTCATATGCCACAATAATGAAGTGTGTATCATGCAGAGGGTTATCATCCCACAATTGGAGTCATTTGTTGATACCATTTCCAACTTCCTAGTTTTCCTCCCCTTTCTATTTTCACAACTTATTTTTTCCATTTATTTTCCCTCTTCTATACTTACCCAGATTCCCCTTTTCTTTTCTCCCCTCTTTTTTTCCCTTTCTAGTTACTATACTTAGTCGTTTTTCTTATTAGAATGGCAGATTCATGTGTTGGAGTAATCGTGGGTTTTCATCTCCATCCATACTCCCATATCATGAGTCTAACCGACTTCCATATTATGTTATACTTAACCGTTTCTGCAATCACAGGTTCACAGGTTCAAGATTTCATATTCCAAGTTCCGCGATATCCATTTTGCACCCAAAGATGTGTGATCTACATTATGACCATCAGACTTACCGAGATCCTAAGTATCTTATCTCTCCTATATTGAGTCTGATCGACCACATTACAATAATTACCCTATTTTTGACCTTTCACAAATGCAGGTTTGCGGGTTCACAAAAATTCCCAAATCCTAATTTCTCTCGTCTGTCCCTGCCATCCTCGTGATTTTCCCAATACACATTTAAGAATGGTTTAATAATATTAAATAATCATGCAATTTTCATAAAGATAGTCATTAATAAGCGAAGGGATCGAGGATATTTCTCATTAAACCACATTAAAGCATGATTTGATGAAGATTATATTATTGTTATCTCCCTCAAGCGCTCATTGAAAATATTATCTGGATTAAAGGAACACTATCATCAAATTATGGCCATAGTAGCTTGATAGAAGTTCTACGGTGATAATTTGAATATTTTTGGGCATAAGGATCATAACTTTCAGTGGTATAGGGTGTATTCTAACTATTCATCCCTTTCTACTCATAAGGAAGTGATCTGGACATCCAAAGTTATTTCTATAAGGTGTGTTCCTGAGGTTTTCGACTACAAGGAACTGGTTTCATGGTGCATTGATAAATATATACCAAGTCAGTGGATTATTCAACTTGAATACCATTCTCCAATATCTCTTTCACCTCAAGTGTTCCTTAAGATGTTGAAATTCCCTGAACCAACAATTACTTTCAAAGGAGAGGATTGCAGGGATTTCCTGAAAAAGAATGAAAACAGTCTGGACCTCTTGCATAAGTTCTTGGAGAATCCTATGACCATCCCTGAAGAAATTACCAGGTTGCAGGTCGACTCATTCAAAACCCTTTTCAGGAAATTGCTTGGTTGGTCACCACATTGGCAAGCCAAGAAAGTACTTCCAACATTTCCCGCATGATTCTTTATGTCTTATATTTTACTGTCAAAGAACAAGCTATTTTCGATTGGGGAAAATTGATTTCCATTGAAGTATCCTCCCAATTGTCACAGTAAAAAAAATATAAGAAAGCATTTATGGCTTCTTATTTGGTGTTTGCAATAGCATATTGTTGTCAATTTCCTAAATTGTCTATCTAAAAGAGGTTGAACTATGAACTTGACCCGGTTACCTTCTGGTACCAAGTGTTTTGGAGAAACAAATATTCTTTGCATTTCTATGAAGTTTTTAATGATTTTGTCTTGGTTTTCAAAGGATTATTGTTTGGAAAAGATACCCCCTGAGTATCTGAATAAGAAAATAAATTCCTAGATAAAAAGGGGAAGTTGGAGGAAACGGAAAATCACAAGGTTATCAAGATTTTCCATTCCAAGGAAAATCCCTCATTTCTTCCATGACATGTATCTAATAAAATTTTTATTTCAGAAGTCATAAGGAAATATAATTTATGGATGCACTTTTTTCATGAGAAACAAAAAAAGAAATGCATACCCTTTCCTTGGAAAATTGGGGACTTTATATTCAGGAATATAAACAAAATCGATGAATTTGCAAACCACTTCCACAATATGAATCTCAAATATGTTGAAAAAATAAAAGGGTTTGACCATAAGAAATTTTTTGTGGAACACATGTTGGTAGTAAGATTCAAAAATTCATTTATCCATA
>JZKD02S0922258.1:0-13910 GCA_000966675.3 Picea glauca | reverse complement strand
TATATATATATATATATATATATATATATATAATTTAAATTATTTAATAAAAAATATGAAAATCAAATATAATTTTTTATTATTTAAATATAATTTTTTTAAATTATTAATAAAAAACATGAAAATTAAATATATAATTTTATTTTATATTAAAAAAATTTAAAATAATAACACATTTACATATCAACAAGTTTTTTTTTTAAGATATTTAATTTTTTTTATTTAATTATATTAGATATTTATAAAAAAAATTGATGATAAATAAATTTGTTTAATTATTAAAATATTTTGAATTTGCTTGGTTAAGTACTCATCTAAGGGTTAAAGCATCTAAAATTTTATAAGGTTTTATTTGTAGAATAAGTTAGAGGTATAACATTAAAGAACTCGTAGACAATCATAAATAAAGATTACAAAGGTGTACATACCCTATCCTCCTATAGATTTGAACCTATAACCTCTTAAAAGGAAACACATGTTCTTAACCATTAGACACATTCAAACTATACATATTTGTATTAACCATTAGACACATTCAAACTATACATATTTGTATTAACCATTAGACACATTCAAACTATACATATTTGAATATATATTACATGTTTTTATATTTTTTAAAACTACTATAAAATTTTAATTATATTTAAGATAAAATTAAAACTAATAAAATCTAAACTTAATGCATTCTTGATCTGCACATGTAAGTTCATGTAGATAGTAAGTTTTATGTAAGTCTTTTTTAAACACCATGTTATATATAATAGTAATAAGGATAGATAATTTGAAATATGTTTTGGTTGATTTTTGAACATGTGGATGTTTTAATGATTTCCTAGCTTTCCATGTTGTATGGAGTGCTCACTATTGTATATTTCAATTTAACAAGGATACTTTCCAACTATTTTTTATGGTTTTGACAAGAAAAACTATTTTTTTACACCATGTAATGACAACAATCTTTTACAAATAATTATAATCATTTGTGCAATACAACCATTTAACATACTTGCTAGTTAAAATCCTAAATCCTAAACCCTAAATCGTTCTATACATATAAAATAACTAAGGGGTAGTAGGTCCATAATTTAACATGCATCTAACATCATAATATAAACCCATGAATGCAATTGTTTCAATAAAACAACAAGCACACAACATTCAATAAAACACATACACATTGGAAATAACATCATAAACATAACATAAAACTTATGTGTTTATAAAAATAACCAATTGGTTACATATGAAGGATGTTCCTCCAAGCCATATGCTTGTTGTTGATTTTCTCTCAAGAGCAAGTCACCCCTAAGTTGAGGCTATGAGTCCACAAGGAGGTTTGGCCCTCTTGGTTGTCCACTCTCCACATTTAGCAACCCAAAACCTAGGTTCTACTCCAAAAGTAGTTCCAATCCACCAACTCTCTTCCCCACAACCTCCACAACCCAAGAAATGGGATCCCCCTTCTCTACCATGCAGTCCCTCGGGCCTTCCCACTTCCCTCTAGGGCTCTAGTGCACTCGATTGGCCATGAATATCATAGTTGGGGACTCCAGGAACTCTCAAGTGCTCCACGAGTGCTCACAACAACCTTCACAAGGCTCTTGAACCATTTTCTCAACAGGAAAATGCTCCATAGACACACAACCCATTTTTACAAGAACACAAGCCACATTTATAGCATAAACATAGCCCACTAATGATTTCCTTCAAGCACAACATGGTTGTTTCTCTTCCCAACACTCAACTCCTCTCTTGTTGCCCAAAAAAAACATGTAAAAACCGTCTTCTTTTTCCATATGAATTTCCCTTTTTCCCAAGCAAGTTGACTCTCACACTCCCCAATATTGATTGTACTTCAATTTCATTTTCCCAATAACTAAGGATGTGACTTCTCATACCCACCCTCTTACATGAAATCAATGATTGAGCTCTCATACACTCAAGGGGAAAATCAGAAGGTAAATATAGATTAACTTAGGATAATAACATGGGTTTCCCATTGGATCCCCCTTTATCCCCCTCTCTTGTGGAATCATAGCCCCCCCATCATTACCGTCCCTCTCATATCGCAGCCAATGATTATTATTTTGATGTACATAATATACAATCCCCCCACCACCCCTGCCCTCCACATTAATTAATATGGGCTATTTGCCCCAAACATATCGACTCACCAACCTAAATCACATGTATACAATTACATTATAATTTGTGGGGATTAAAATTGAGAATGTTACATCCCTTCCCCTTTATTTTTGCATTCCCTCAGTGCACAACACCATACAGGTGTACATATATATCCCAATGCTAGGCTCTCTGACCTTTAATAAACATATAGGCTCTCTAGCCTAATATCACACAGGAATTCTAGCCCAAACATAAATGCATAGGCACTCCAAACCAAAAACCATAGATACATAGGCACTTTGGCCCAAAATCATACACGACAATTTTACAATTTATAATTTTTGGAAAAATTTCTAACTAGCAATCTCTCTTTCACCTAATTCTGCATAACCCATGTACTCCCTTCTCTGCTCTATAGTCCCTCGGGTTGTACCACTCCCCTCTAGGATCCAATGCACAACCGACCAGAAAGTATCAGAGATGTGGCTTCAGAAATTCTAGTTGCAACAACTTTCACAATTTGTCAATTCCGACAACATTTCCAACCAATATGCTCTCATTCCCCTCAACCTGCACAACCCAAGGAAGTGTACCCCCTTCTCTGCATTTCACTCCCTCAATATGTACCACTTCCCTTCAGGGCTCTAACACAAGGTCAGATAAGAAGTCTCAAAGATGTGCCTCTAGGAACTCCAACTATGATCATGGAATATTCAAACCTTCAAATAGTTGCAAATGTGCTTCTCGCATTGCATCTTTAGCTCCACTTTACTTCTTTCGAGTTGTAACAAGTCCATTGGACTTTACTTGTTTCATGCCTTTGTTCTTGAGCTTTTCTTCCTTTTGATTATCTTATTTCTTGGTACTCAATTTATGGTTCAATTCTTCAATTGTTCCTACATCAACCATTAAGAAAATATATCTAGTATAGTCATTATTATATAACAATTATCTTATTCATGAGAGTTTTCAACTCCACAATATAATCATGTATTCAAAATAAATTTTCAATCGTAAATCAATACTTATCTATGTGGCTATCCTATGCTTCACAATTTGCCTCAGGCATCGCCTTCGCTGCTACAAGTCCCTCGGGTGATCCATCATTTTCAAAGGTGTTCTTGTGCAAGGAGAGTGCCAACTCATTAATAGACTTCCACTAGCAGTCCATAACCTGTAGCAATCATAGAGTTCTTGTGTCCTAACAATAGTCTTTTTCCCAAGCTTTCCAACTTCAATAGCCATCATCTCATATGTATCACAAATATATAGTCATCATGAGATATCAACATAGAAATTTACTTATTAATTTTCCAAATATGTTTCATATAGGAAATCAAGTTTCCCAAGCATGAGATTTCTTCTTAAATGTTTGGCTCTTGTAGTAGTAGGCATTGATCTTCTTTATGGACTTACACCATTGTCATATCCAAGACCATTTTTCCTGCAATTTTTTCACCTTTCATTCAACCTAACAAATTGTCAGTATTCATGCACATTATCATCTCATTGTAACATTTGCAATCAGCCCATGAAGTCATTTCAAAATTATATTACTCTAAAAAAATTCAATCACTTCCAACTATTATTCATATTAAATGGAATGAAACTATCATTCCTTGCACATGCATTATTTAGCACACCAAAATTTTCATAATGCAATCAAACATTACTAATAAATAAACTAATGTGCCAATACCCATGGCCACATCTACACATCCTTGCATTGAATTTGAAATATCGTATATCAATATCATGTATCCCACCATGGTGAGTTGGAATGTCTAGCCAATGCCTCATCACATTATCCAAATTCTTCCCAATTACTTGTTCGATCATTTGGATACCTTCCTTTTCAACCCATACACAACACTAGGAATATGATCCCTTACTGTTATTCAATGTCGGCAAAGAGGTCACAGTCCAAACATCAATTATACATGGGAATACCATTAAGCACTTGTATAGCGCAATAGCCCTTCCATATCCAACCACAACATGGCCTCACACATGGCTATCTCTGTTGGCATTCATTGTTATCGCAGGAATATGTCTTATGACTTGACTTGGTTATGATATCATTATAACCAACATAGCATGTCATGCGATTAAACTTCTCATAAGTGAGCACTAAACAACATTTGTATACTCAAGGCCCTTGACCTTTATATCAATTCAAATATGGAAATTTAACTAAGTGAATTCTTACCTCAATTTCCTTTATCATTTATGCATCATAAGCAACCCAAATGCATATCTGGATGGTTGTTATTACATTACTTGATGTTACATGATCAACTGATATTTTGTAGAATCTCGTAGACTCCCTTCACCAACCTTTGATCAACATTTTACCATCCTCATTTGTCTTCGTGTTGATGGCTACCATACGCAACGAAATCATCATCACTTTCATCCATGCTATAAACTTTTCCTAGATACATAATCCATCATTAGTCATATTCAAATATCATAACTTCATTATTTCACATATAACAACAAATTTCTCTCAGTCTACAAGCATGCCACAAGCATGTTTTGGCATGTCCACATGCACATCAATGTGCATTAAGCATTCAATCCCATCGTGCCTACTTCATGCACATGCATTCTAGTTTTATTGTATGCATCATGCATCACTTCCATTATGCACTCTAGTGCATATCTATTTTAGTTTCTTGTGCTTCATGTAGTTGTCCTTGAATCCTTCTAGATCCCTGCAACCCTGTGCACTGTCATTCTGCTCATTTGTGCTCCAATGTTCCTAATATGAACCTTTTCTAACCAAGTTCCACTTGGCCCTTTTGCATTTCTAGCCAAAATATCCCACTAGTATTACCACCTCATAGGTACTTCCTTTATATGGGAAAATCGTGTTCCAACATTGTTTTGGTTGAACCTTTCCACATTCATAGGGTTGTAAAATGCATTATTCCAGCTGAATATTTTACTCTTGCGCCATGCTTCCACTATGCACTCTAATAACAAAAGTGGCTTTATTTCTCTGAATACTTCAGCCATAGTTTCCAATTCATATCTAGCAACCCTTATAAGTCCTCATAGACTAGTCCCTAACAATAATTTACCCATTATCTCATGGGATCTTTTCTTATCCTTTTGCAACAAGCTTTATATCTAGCATTACATTTTTATTTTCAAGGCTATGGAGGCTTACCTTTCTTTTTTGTGCCTATTGTTGACATACTTCACCTATTGGATTCATTTGTTTTATGTGAGAATCTTCGTTGATTTTCCTTTGCATGTCATTCATACTCTGTAGCAACTGAATACTAATTTGGATTTTCTCTTCCTAAGCCCTTTATACACTTTCCATTACCTGCTATATAGCTCTGCACTTCCCTCTGCAACTTTGTATTGTCTCAACTAACTTATATAAGCTCAACCTTGCTTTCTTGTTCATTGGACAATTGGATTATAATATGCAATAGAACCACACAACTCCACTCATGACATCTGATCTCTCCATTCATAATACTCTGTTATTAAAATCCAACCCTCTTTTATTTGTCAGGCTATGCACTTCAAATGTGTCTCTATACCTCCGCATAGGCATTATCATGAGTTTCAATACTCTTTCTGACCCAATACTCACCTTTGACATGCGCCTCTATTATCTGGAAATGTTTTTTTTTTTAAATTAACATTATTTGGAAAACTTCCACTTTAAATAGTTGCATGGTTCATGGAATCCAACTCCACTCTTCCTGCAACTTTATGAAACAACCAAATGATTCCTTAAAGAACTCAATCCTTATGTCATGTTTTCCTCTGGATTACCTTTCCAATAACCATACTCATGCTTCAATCTTATTTATGAGCTCAAAATTATGGCTTCCTAAAATCAACAGTTTCACCCATTTTTGCACATGTTTCACTGGTTCAAATAATTTCAGAGGCCAACTTTTGTCACCTACAAAAGAAAATATGTTAGGAACCAGAAAAAAAATTGTATGAGACATTAATGACATTGATGAAATTGAGTTCATAGTAACTCAATTATTTTTTATTTAATGCTCCAGTCAAAATCTGCAACAATCTGGAAATGACAACTTTGTCCTTTTTACCCCCTTTTTCCAGACTTGGAATTTTAGACAAACTGACTATCTTCCAAATTGAGAATTTCTAGAAAAAATTCACCTAAGAAAAATTATCTGGCTTGATGAGTGCATGAAATTTCGAGTAAATAATTTTTTCTAGATTTTCCATCTGGGTTCCCTTTTCCTCCTCTGAAAATCCCAAAAAACAATCCCCAAAAAATGATCTAGATAATGTGTTTTTTCCCTATTTCAACATTCACACACCAACTTCTTTTGAATTTTACCAAGAGTCCAAATGGGTATCTCCGTGCCTTCTTTTTGAGCTATCCATCAAAATTTCACCTTTGAGCTTCAGGTTGATAGTTATGAGTTGCAAAAGTTTAGATTGATTTCTCATTTTTATCCCTCTATGCTACAGGTGTCTTCTCTTCCATCCTATACAATTTTAGGTACCCAGATTCTAATTTTGGTTCCATGGTTGTCTTCTACGGTCCATGATCTTTCCATAGACTGCTCTTGTTCCCCAAACCGACTTCTAAGTATGGATTTAAGCCCTCTGCAAGTAAACCGGTACCTAATTTATACCTTGTATTATTTCAGTTGTGACTTCCTCATACTAGCTCTATTTTGCACTCAAAATATCTCGTTGGAAATCTCTTATTGAATTATTTCATTCTAACAACATAAACTTTCGATTTCGACTACCTGAAAGTGTTTGTTTAGGCCCTCAAATGCCTTTGCAATTTTATGACCTTCAAAATCCAAAAACAAATCATAAAAATTGATTGATTTACTGTTTTAACAGTTTTTTAATCTGACCTACACCTAACCTTGGTAATCCGACTAATATGGTGTGGCACATGTTTGTCAAGTCCACGTGTCATCCCTTGATTCTTCCATGTCGTCATCCATCATTCTCCTCCATCGACCATCAACCAAACCTTCTACAAGCTTGTAGAGCTCTCCTTTGCGGACTCTTCCCACTAAAATGTCATCTAGCATGCTATAAATATTTCCCCGCAACCCACAAGCCCGTCGAGAACATCTTTTCGAGATGGTCTAGTCGGAAAGTCTCTTTAACATGTTTTTTAACTTCCTTGCAACCCACATCCTGCAAGCCTATCAAGAGCGTCTTCGCAAACTTTTCCCCACGAAGTGGTGACTCAGCCTTATATTGTGATTTTCCCGAAGCCCACAACCCGCAAGCCTGTTGGGAACATATTCACGGACTTTTCCCTATGGAGTGGTGACTCAACCCGCAAGCTTGTCAGGAATATCTTCACGAACTTTTCCTTGCGGAGTGGTGACTCAACCTTGTATCGTGATTTTCCCAATGTCTGCAACTCGCAAACCTGTCGAGAATATCTTTGTGGAATTTTCCCCACAGAGTGGTGACTCAACCTTTATCGTGATTTTCCCAAAACCTATAACCCACAAGCCTACCAGGAACATCTTCATGGACTTTTCCTCGCGAAGTGGTGACTCAACCTTGTATCATGATTTTCCTGAATTCTGCAACCCGCAAGCCTGTTGGGAACATCTTCACGGACTATTCCCCATGAGTCTTTCTCCGCAAAACTACTTCCCACAAACCTTTTGTTGGATTTGGACCATCGATCTTCGAGATTGGAGTGATCTCAACAATCGATTCATAAAACTCTCCAAACCTTGTCGAACTTCCCTAATCCTGCAATTGAATCTTGGTCATCGATTCTCAATTTCAAAATGATCTAGGTCGTCGATCTTCAAACTCTTCAGACACCATTAAACTGCAAAATCTGACCTCCCAGGCCAAAATTAACTTTGCAACCTACAAATTGATGCCATTAATCCTCTCTTCAATGGTTATGAGGGAAATTTGGATTCATATTCATTCATAAATTTGGGGATTTCACTCTGTTTTTACAATTTTCCCCAAAATAGGTCATAGATGTAATTTTATAATAATGAATTTTCCCCATTTGCACTGGTTCTTGGCCTACATGGTTTCAGTGTTGAACCTTAAGCTATAATACTAGATTGTAACATACCTACCTGCTAAAATTGAAATTTAAAACGCCCCATACATATGAAATAACCAAGGGTGGGAAGAGCCATAATTTAACATGCATCTAACAACATAATATAAATCCATGAATGTAATTGTTCCAGCAAAACAACAAACACAAAACATTCAATAAAACACATACACAATGGAAATAACATCATAAACATAACATGAAACTTATCTATTTATAAAATAACCAACTAGCTACTTACGAAGGACATTCCTCCCAGCCATAGGCTAGCTGTTCATTTTCTCTCAACAACAAGCCACCCCTCATCTCAGGCTATGAGTCCACAAGGAGGTTTGGCCCTCTTGATTGTCCACTCCATATTTAGCATCCCAAAACCCAGGTTCTACTCCAACAATAGTTCCAATCCACCAACTCTCTTCCCCACAAAATGCACAACCCAAGGAATGAGATCCCTCTTCTCTGCCACAGAGTCCCTCGGGACTTCCCACTTCTGTCTAGGGATCTAGTGCACTCGGTTGGATAGGAATATCATAGCTGGGGACTATAGGAACTCTCAACTGCTCTAGGAGTGCTCACAATAGCCTTCACAAGGCTCTTGAGCCATTTCCTCAACAGGAAAATGCTCCACATGCACACAACTCATTTTTCTCATTTTTACAGGCAAACATACCACATTTCCAACATAAACACTGTTTGATAATGGTTGCCTTCGAGCACAACATGATTGGTGCTCTTCCCAACACTCAGCTCCTCTCTCGCTACCAAAAAAAACATGTAAAAATTGTCTTCTTTTTCCATACAAATTTTCCTTTTACCCAAGCAAGTTATGTTGATTGTACTTCAGCCCCATGGTCCCAATAACTAAGGGATGTGACTTTTCACACCCACTATCTTATATGAAATCAATGATTGAGCTCTCATACACTCAAGGGAAAAATTAGAAGGTAAAGATACATTAACTTAGGATAATAACATGGGTTTCCCCTTGGATCCCCCTTTAGCCCCCTCTCTTGTGGAATCATATCCTCCCCATCGTTACCGTCACTCTCGTATTGCAACCAACACTTTTTATTATTATTAATTATTTCGATGTACATAATATACAATTCACCCCCCTCGCCATATTAATCAATATGCGTTCTTCACCCCAAACCTATTGGTTCACTAGCCTAAATTACATTTATACAATTACATTATAATTTGCGTGAATTAAAACTAAGGATGTTACAAATACCATCTTAATATTATGTTTAATAAAACACAAAGTGCTCCACGTATTGGATTATTATAGTGCTTTGTTTACAACAACATAATTGATTTTTCATTTGTAGCTCTATGTTCATAGTAACATATCTCATTTGTATGATATATATATATATATATATATATATATATATATATATATATATATATATATATATATATATTTTTTTTTTTTTTTTTTTATTTTTTATTTTTTTCTTATATTTATATAATAGTTTAATATGTTATGTTTTTAATTGAAATTTTATTTAACACTCTTTAATTAAACTTAAAGAATTTCACATCACAATTTTTTAAAACATAATTTTTATCATATTTATATAAGCAATTTTTTTTACATATTTTATTAGAATTAATTTTATTTGTTTTCACAATAACATTATATCTCAACAACTAAACTACAACCAAAAAAATAAAATAAATTATATATTTAACAATACAACTCTTTAAATTCATACGAGTTCTTCACCTCTATTCACTTCCTACTTTTTTAATAATAATATTAATAATAATCTAATTTTTAAGGTCACGGCTAAGCCAAACATCGAAATGGTGTATGACATGCCCTTGTTCGTGGGACAATGGATCCCCTGCGTGCAGGGATTTGACTGCTAAAGTTTATGAAGGTATATATACCCTACCCCCCTCTGGATTTGAACTTGTGACCTCTTAGGAGGAAATACATGTTCTTAACCATTAGGCTCACTCAGGCTGTACTATGGATTTTGAGTTTTTTCATTCTATTTTTTTTTAATGAAATCACAACTATGAATTTTGAGTATTGCTATCCCAGAAAAATACATATTACAATCATCAACTCCATGTTCATTAATTCCCCCTCCTAAGGAATAAATCAAAGTTTATACATTATTAATTTCAAATTGTTTAAACCTATTTGCAGTTCTATTTCAATGAGGGTACTTATTTAAAACACACGTTGTCCCTATGATTTATATTTACAAATTTAGTTTCATCTTAATTTTGAATATATCGAGGTAAAAACTCTTTTAATAATGTAAAAATGATGAAATGTTTGTATCTCAAGGATTTGTTCATTCTTGGTACTTGATGGATATATATATATATACTTCATTAAAATGGTTAACTTAATAATAACATTATTAAAGTATTTTAATTTTTTATATTATTTTATACGTTAAAAGTCAAGGTGATTGTAGCGTTACTTACTCACTTGTGGCAATCTACTTCATATTGCATTGTAGAATGTGTCTCACCAAGCAATCATGATTTTTTTAACAAGCTTCCTCTTATCATGATTGACGCTAACACACCCATATTTAACATTACAAGGGATCCATTAGTGCAATTCAATTAAGCAACCATATTGAGTGGGGGATATCTATTTTGTCAAAATTGCCCTGGACTTACACCTAGCTTCAAATGTTGTCGTGAGAACTGACATGCATCCACAAACATGAGCACAAGTAGTAGCATGTCACAAGGTAGGCAAGTCACACTTCACACAATCACAATTTGAACTTAATAACGTTTGATCTCAAAAACTAAACCATAATTTGACAAACATAAACAATTTTAATTTCAATAACAAATAATTTTTTTAAATGTTAATGTTCTAGATTACTTAGAGAAACAAAGAGAAACATCATTTTTAATAACTTTGCATGTCAACTTGAAGTTTCTTCTATTACTTCCTTGGTATATGTTATGATTGGGATTTCATTTCACATTAACATTCTTATAATTTTGTGTATATTAAGTATCATGTTTTAGAATAATATCATATGCATAATAATTATGAGACATAGGTGGTTTATAAGACATTACTTATGCCAAAAACTTTACCAACTTTACGACTAGCATTGACAACAATTTGTGCCACATGCAAGATTGAACACTAGATTCACCAATAATATGGAAGAAGTTGGATTTACGGTACATGTTCTTGAGTTAATGTAATAACATCATTCCTCACTCTACTACTAACATCACTAATAGTTTCAGTGTCATACATCATGGTCTTCTTGGACTTGTGGTTATTATCTTTGTGATATGGCAAACAATCTTATTTCTATTAGATATTTATATGTTGGGATTATGTTCCACATTAATATGCTCCTTTTAATTTTATGTTCTGAATTCTAAATAATCCCATATATAACTAGAACACCCTCAAAATGGGTGAAGGGAAAGATGAAAAGTAAGAACGCTAGACAAATAAATTTTGCAAAAAGCAAACACACCGAAAGTTGCATCTAGAAGTGAGTATAATACTTTATATTAAGGTTGAAATTAGGAAAAAAACTAAGTAATAATATAGGAGATCATAGTAAAACCACTAGCATTCCTAGCCGTCCTTCACAACCTCATAATTGAATTATATTAAAATCCAAAATTCATAATGATCCTCATTCTTATTAGATGACATTAACATAAATCAACTCATCATAGCAAACGATCTCAACATGCTACTTGATATTTTTTTGGTAGGATCGTTTTAAGTTCAAATGCATTCTAAGAAGGACTCCAAATCAAGTTTTTGAAAAATTATGTATGAATATAGTGATTTGTCCATTTTATCCAAGAAGGAAATATAGTCATGTCATTTTGTCTATATTATTCTGAGTAGAATTTAAAAAATATTTTATAATAGATATTCATTCCATGACAATTTTCAGGTGTCCACCATTATTGCATAATCTAAATGTTTCTGATTTTACATTGTGAGTCGGTAGAGATCAAAGACCTATTTAATCAAATTAAATTGCAATTAGGTAAAATCATTGATATATTCAATAAAATTAAATCGAAGAATCTAAGTTTGCCCATTAACTATTACAAACTTGAATTTTCACTTTGCTTATCGCCCTCCTTAATAAAGACCTTAAAGCTCGAATTATCCAATAGATTATATATCATTCGTAGTAACCTCATTAGCGGGAACAGGAGCTTATGTCGGAACATCCAAGAGTGTATGTGCTACTAGGGATGGAGAAACAGCACTTCTAAGATCTTATAATAAGAACGAATCCAATTGCACTCCACTCCTAGGAACAACAGGCGATTTCGGAACACCACTGGGAACACTAGCAAATAGCGAAACATCACTCTACCCATATGAATTTTCACTTTACAAAGTAAAAAACTCTATATAAAATTATAAAATGGTGGAGCAAGGAAACGATTCTATCTTTAGTGTAGCAGTGGCTTCATTCTAGTTTTGATGGTGAACACAATCATATGTTGCAAATTAATTATATAAAGCAAACAACTCAAAATCGAGTGCAAGTGGAAGTGGTAAATCAAGTGCAAGTGGAAGTCTTAATTTCTTTTTCAAACTAAAAAAAAATGCACTTTTCATTTTAAAAAAATGGAAAATACTCATGAAAAAGGGATTTGAGTAGTACACTTGGACTTATTGTTTCGCTCAAGGCTGCTCCAACACCTTGTTTTCAATATGTTGTGTAGAAAGAAAACCAGATCAATCTTCTCAGGCTAAAAAGGAGCAGTCTTGAACGATTATTAATTGATTTGGGGCCAGCTTGGTAGATGATTAGAAAAGGGCCAGAGCAAGAATACACTTTTGAGAATTTTTCCTTTAGAATTTATATATAGCTCAGTTGAAAACGGTAACACATGTGTATACATTATGGTTACATGGATATGCTCTTAAATTATTCATAAGTGTTCTACCATATTAGCAAATATAGAACATATTATGAATAATCATGGATTAAAATAATCTTCAAACTTGTTTTTCTTTCTTTTCATTTTTAATTTCAATTCACCTTCTTAAGTAGGGATCTACAATTACTATCTGTAAATTAATTTCTAAAGACCCATTGTTTATCAAAATAGGTTTTTGTCTATCTTAATCCAAATTCTCAATCCATCACTTTCTTCACTCATTTCGATGAATCATTCTCTGTTTCTACAACCTTCGAGAAGAAATGCCCAAAGATTGTACATTTTCATGATTCTCCACTTAGAAAAAAAATTCCTCATTCAATTTTTCAGTTTTTCTATAATGTCACCTTCAATCTTCAAATCAACTTCTTTTTTAGTCCATGGGACTATAGGAGTGAGTGTGTTTTTGATGTGACATTAATTTGTCTTTGACCATAAATTTGTGTATACAATGTAATGTTTAACATAGTAAAACAAATATATATTTTTGGATATAATAAAAATATTTGTGTTTCTCATTTCTAATTGGTTGATAGAATTGAAGTGTTATTGCTCTTTTCACGTCTTTCAATATGTAAAATTAATTACATAATCAATGAATTTCACCAATCACCACATATAAATATAAAAAGTTGTACTATGTATTTATTATTATGCATTATTATATTTATATTATATTATTATCTAATATATTATTTATTATTATATTTATATTATATTTATGAATATTATAGTTCCATTCAGCTTAGGTTCATTATACATTTTGAATAACAAA
>JZKD02S0922224.1:216682-230229 GCA_000966675.3 Picea glauca | reverse complement strand
CTGCGGCTCAAAGAAAACATTTCTTTAAGAAATGCCCATTGACTGGGCCATTAAAAACTTCATTGCCTTCCAGATCCTGCAACCTATAAGTGTTGTTTGAAAACACTTCAAGGATTTTGAAAGGCCTGCACCAGAGGGCATCAAATTTACTGTGTTTTCTCTTTTCCTTCCTGGGTGCATCCCACTTGAGCACTAGATCACCCTGCTCGAACTCTTTCTTCTTGTTTTTTCTGTCAAAAGCCTGCTTGATCTTCTGCTGACGATTGTAAGCTCTGTCTAGGACCTGCTCTCTGATCTGCTGCACCTCCACCATCTGATGAATTCTTCTGAGCACATGGTTGGGTTCCCCCTCATAGTCTTGGAGGAGATTTGCCACAGGCAAGGCAAGCTGAGTGGGGAAGACGGCCTCAATCCCATAAACAAGCTGGAAGGGTGAGAGACCCAAGGATTTCTTTGTTGTCACTCGGTCGGCCCAAAGTGCAAATTTGAGCTTTGAGTCCTAGGCCCTTTTATTATCCTCTAATAGCCTTTTGATAAGATTGATTAAGCTTTTATTAGAGGACTCTGCTAGTCCGTTTCCCTGAGGATAGTAGGGAGTGGAGTGAATAAGTGAAATCCCAAATTGTTCACAAAATTTGATCAGAGGCTCAGACCAAAATGGGGAAGCGTTGTCAGTGAAAATTTTGCTAGGGCAGCCAAACCTAGCTATGATGTCTTCCAGGAAGCCGATGATTACTTTGTGGGAAGTGCTTCTGGTAGGGAAAACTTCTGGTAGGGATAAATTCTAGCCACTTGAGGGAGGATGAATTTCCCCGATAAAATCCAATGCCCATTGCTGAAAGGGTGCTGAGACCACCATAGGTTTCAATGGCAGGGATCTGAGCTGCTTCTTCCCTGAGAATTTCTGACATTTGATGCAGGCTCTAATTTCCCTGCAGACATCAGGAAATAAGGTGGGCCAGTAGTACCCATCTCGGAGGATCTTGTGAGCAGTAGTCTTCCAAAAATAATGGCCTCCACAGAGACCATTATGGAAGTCATTCATAACTTTCTGGGCCTGTTGTGGGTCCAGACACATTAGTAATATCCCATGGGGATCTTTCCAATACAAGGCTTGGCCAATAAGACAATACCTGACAACTTTGAGCTTTAAATCTCTTGCCTTGCTTTTTTCCATCCCATCAGGTGGTCTCAACTCCTGCAGGAAATACAAGATATCTTTGTACCAGGGGCATGCTGATAGTGGCACATTGCTTTGGGAACCCCTGTTGGATGATTCAGTTTGCTCATTGATAAAATTGATTTCCAAGGCTTTATAATTGGATTCGGCCAGGAGCTTGGTCAAGCCCTGCCCCTTTATTAGCTTGGTGGGCTTAATTTCCAGGTCAAATTCTAGGATCTTGGCGATCCATTTACCTCTTCTTCCGTCTATGTCAGGCTGTATAAGAATGTCCTTCACAGAGGTTGAAGGGACATATGCAATGATCTTTGAGTGTAAGACATAGACCCTGAAATCTTTGAGAGCTTTCACCAAGGCATAAGCCTGATTCTCCATGATCTCATATCGGAGCTCTGCATCTCTCAGGGCCTTGCTAAAGAAGGCAATAGGCTGCTCTTTCCCTTGATCATTCTTTTGCAACAGAACCGCTGCTACTGTGTCAAAGGAAGAAAAAAAAATATCACAAAATCTTTAGAATAATCTGGACTGATCAGCACAGGAGCCTCGGTTAGAGCTTTCTTGATTTGGTCAAAAGACTTCCTGGGTTCAGCAGTCCATTTTATTTCATGGCCCTTCCTGAGCATGGTTGTGATATGTTTCACCAATTCAACAAAATTTGAGACAAACCTCCTCTGGAAATTAATCCTTCCCAAGAATGCTTGGACCTCCTTTTTAGACCTGGGAAGTGACAGGGCCTGAATTGCCTCTACCCTGTTAGGATCAATCCTCACTCCCTCTGCTGAGACTATATGGCCTAACAACTTCCCCTCTTGCATAGAAAACAATGATTTCTTGGGATTTAGGGAAAGTCCAAACCTGCGACACTTCAGGAAAACCCTCTTCAAGTGGCAGTGGTACTCAATATCAGTCTTGGAGAAGACTGTTATGTCATCTAGGTAAATCACCACAAACTTATCTTTTTCCCCGATGAAGGTTATGTCCATGGCTCGCTGAAACGTTGCTCCCGCGTTCATCAGCCCAAATGGCATCTTGGCATACATGAACGTGCCCCAAGGGGTGGTGAAGGCTGTTTTCTCTCTGTCTTCAGGCATGACTGATATCTGATTATAGCCAGAAAAGCCATCAATCATAGATATTCTAGATGCACCAGTGACCCTCTGCAATATATGTTCCATGTTGGGCAGGGGGTAATTGTCCTTCCTTGAACTCCTGTTCAGGTTCCTGAAATCGACATAGAGTCTGATTTCTCCGCTCTTCTTTCTTACTGGGACCAAATTGGCTACCCAGCTAGAGTATCTCAAGGGGACTATGATTTGGGCATCTAGCAACTTTTTCACCTCCCTCTCCATGACAGGTAACAGTGTAGGATTTATCTGTCTCAACTTCTGCTTGAAAGGTTTAGCTTCCTCTTTCAGTGGGATCTTGTGCTCAATGATTGACGTGTCGTATGTCTTGAGGTCTTCGTAGGTCCATGCGAACACATCAACAAACTCCCTCAGCAAATCAGTATACCCGATCCTCTGCTCCTCAGTCAAACTCTTCGACAGCTTGACAAACTTGGGCTCCTCTGGTGTGCCTATGTTGCATTCGGTCATATCAGCATCATCACCAGAAATTCTGCCCTTCATAGCCACATCATTCCCATCGAACAATCTTTCTAATGGGATCAGGCCTCTTGGTATATGATTGCTCGGCAGCTGAATAATCTGATGGTCAGCCACTTTGTTCAACAACTCCCCAGGGTGGTGGTCAGGTTCCTCATCAGGGTCCTCATCTATATGCAATGCAGAGAAGTCATCGATGGACTGGAGGAATTTCTCAATATCCTGATCATCTTCAAATACCTTCCAATGTTTGACATTGTCCGGTACGGAGGGTCTGTATCTTATTTCCACCTCTGATCTGTCAGCGGGCAGCACAGGAGCTTCGAACAAACTAGCTGAGAAGGCTTGGAAGTCGGCTGGGGAATTTTCTTCCCTTGGTATGAAAGAGATGTTGAAGGCCAGGAAGAAACTATCAATTAGATCCCATACCTCGTTCCTATAATTCTTGAGGTGAGGGTGTTTGGTCTGATAGATGTTTTTGACCTGCTGGACAATTAATTCTGCATCCCCGAACACAACCATCTCCCCGATTCCCATTTCTTTTGCAGCCCTTAATCCCAGAACCAGAGCTTCATATTCTGCCACATTATTGGTGACTTCAAATTCCAGCTTGTATGACAGTGCTATGGTTTCCTGAGAAGGAGTTTTGAATACCACTCCGGCACCTGCACCTATACTGGAAGAGGCTCCATCAAAGAACATCTTCCAAACAGAGGTGGTTGGAGGGGGCATCCCCTGGTTAAGACTGAGCTACTTTCTGATCTGCAAAGGGGTCCCAGGCTCATCAGTGACCTGCAATAAGCTAGATCCTAAGTCAGTGTCTAAGGCATAGATGGGATGATTGGTGGGGTTTTCTTCATCACTGACTATGTAGGCCAGCTGGGCTTCTCTGTATAATATTCTATGTTCCCCTCCAAAGACCGGGATGGTGGCATACATGAGGTCCATCTGCAAGGTTCCCCCCAGTCTCTTTATCCAGGATCTTGACAACAACATGCCAAATTTAGGGGGGACATCGGCTACCACAATATCCATGACCATACTCTTCATGGGTAGCTGAAACAGGGAAACTACTAGATCCTTAATCACTCCCAAGCACTGGACCCTTTTGGAGTCAAAAGAATAGAGGTCATGATAGGCTCGGGTGACTTCTAGTCCTAATTCCTCCATGACGGCTTTAGGCATGAGGTTGTGGGAGGCCCCTGAATCCATAAGGCAATTATGCAACACTTTATCATGTATGTCCAGGGAGGTGTAGAAGGGAGGGGATGAATCATCTCTGTCTTCTACCATAGGACCTAGGACTACTGCAGGCCTTTCATCTTGGAGGTTTATGGAGTCTGTGAGGGGGTATGAGGCTTCAAACTTTAGCAGGTCAGAGAGGCATTTTTTGAATTCCCCCTGTCTAATTAATTCAGTGAGGGGCACAGGGATTCTGATCTTTTGAATCTCATGCTCGAAATTGAAGGACTATGTAGGCTTTGGGATTTCTCTAATCTCAGGAGCATGATTTTGAACAAAGGGAGAGAGAGGTTGAGCCTTCTTACCTCTGTCTGCTACTTCACTAGCAGGTTTCTCTATTCTATGGGATGGCTCAGGGACATCAGGTGCTACTGCTCTTTTGTCGGACCTCAAGTTGTATCTGCCTCGGCCACCGCTAGCTTTGTCTCCCTTGCTTAGTTCATTCATCTGACTGTTCATGAGGGATTCCTCATATGCTGACTTAGTTAGGTGGGGGAAAGGATGAGTGACCTCTAAAGAGTGTATTTTAGGCTCAATCTCGTCTGTTTCTCTTTCTTCTTCATTAGCTACAAAATTGTTCTAGAAGGGAGCCTGAATCCTTTGGTCATCTCTGTCTCTTTCCTTCTCTTTATGTATAGTTGGAGGGGCAAAACTGTTTGGCCTCCTGAAACCTCCTCTGTTCTCGGTGTTCTGAGGGCCTTTGTTCATTTGTTTCCTTTCCGTCTTTAATCTCTCCATTTCTTCTTTCAGAACGTTCACCAGCTGGGTCAGCTCATTTACTTGAGGGTGGGGAAATGATGGGCCAGAGATGTTGGAGCCAGAAACCGAGGCTTCTGATTTTCCCTTTCTTCTGTCTGTGTCAGCCTTGTTCCTCAGTCTGTCAGCCACTAATATATTAGATTCCACCTCTATATCTACATCTTTCATCTGAGCTAAAGAGGTGGCTCTTCTTTCTCTTAATACGAGACAAAAATCGGGGTCAAAAGCACTGGCATATGATATTTGAGCAGAGGCTTCCGAAGGCTTTATTTCTGCGGGAATCTTGTTATACATCTTGTTGAACCTTTTGGAGAATTCAGAGACAGATTCTCCTTCCTGCTTCTTTAGGGACCCAAACTCTGTCATGTAATATATGTAATCTTTTCTATCCCCCCACTGCCTCAGGAAAACATTATCTAGGGCTTCAATACCAGCAATAGATCCAGGGGCCAGTCCCCTGAACCACTTCCTCACCTCACCATCCAAGATCTGGACAAAAAATCTCATCCAGACATCTTCATTTTCAATATTGAGGTTGTCTGCATAACTATAAAAAGAAGCTAAGTGCTCTTCAACAGTTATATCTCCCTCTCCAGTGAACTTGGGCATGTACTTCAGATAGTCTCCAGCAGGGAGAGGGTTCAAGGGCTGAGGAAGAATCAAAGGAGCATATCTAGCAGCGACTATGGCATCCATTCTATTCGAAGGGGGATTAGCACTAGCCATAGGGACATTGAGTGGAGGAGAAATCGGAGGAGATGGAGTGTGAACAGGTGAGGTAGGAAAAGAGGTCCTCACAGGAGATGATGGGGAAAACAGAGAGAAGTCCAAGGGGCTTGAGTGTACATGTGTCTCTCTCTGCGCAGCAGTAGTAATCAAAGGAGGAGTGGTGAAACCTCCTGAGGGGGGAGTGACAAGGATCTCTCCCTCTGATACTAGACCAGGAGGAGAAAACTCAGCAAGAACACTCCCGAAGTTCAGAAAACGAGAAATCTCAGAGGAAGTACGACTAGGAAGCTGAAAATTAGAAAATGGAGTTTTCATAGAAGGGGATGGCGTATTACCTTTTTCATCGATGGGAACTTCTCCTGCAGATATCTTTCCCTTTCTGCGCACTGCTTCCAAGTATGCTTATGGTGTGGCTAAAGGCGGGTGTGGATTAGACCTCGTGTGTCTTCCTCTCGAAGCCACAGCTGATAGAACAGGTTCTCCCCAGCGGAGTCGTCACAGTGGAGTCGCTAGGTGCATAGTAGAAATCTTCAAGTTCTGATAACTGGTGCACCTTCAGAAATCAGTTGATCTTTGTCGTTCAAATCCAGGGAAAATATTCAACTTTGTCCCCGACAACGGTGCCAGAAATGTTAGCGACGGAAGTCACTCCTAGATTGCTTGCAGGAACAGAGACCGACGCCCATCAGTTTAATGTCACGTTTTGTTTAAAGGTGATCAAATGGAAGGAAACTTAGAATGATATTGTCTCAACTCATAAACCAGACCAGGCATGCATGAACGAGTGAGGTCTTGATAAACTCCAAACAATGGGTCGTAGTAAAGGGTGAGTAGGTGGAAGACTTATACAAGAAGGGTGCAAAGGTCTATAATAAACATCAGGTCCATCACAGAATGGGGAAGAATGTATTCAAACGCAAAACCCTTTTACATTCAAACACAGAGAACCAGAGAGTACAAAAATGCCACGACAAATCCTATATCATAGCATAACTGCAACAATCCACGTGAATCATTCAACTGTGAACACTCCGGCATGAGATGAAACAAAGATGGAAAAGGGAGAACTGTTTGTCATAAACCAAGAAGTCTCAAACACAGAGGCATAACCAGGAAGATAGAATGTTGCTGAAACTTTACAGTCGGGAGCTTAGCTCTACCATCGATAGATACAAAAATGGAAAAAATGCCTACATATACTCAAAACAACAATAGCAGCGGAACCAAGAAAATGCATTGAAAGCTTTGCGTCTGCATGGCTTCTGACAATCAACATCTGAAAGATCGTGCAACTTATGTCAGACACAATCTTAATTGTTTGATAGTTCCAACGACGAATCGACGTGCCTTAAATTCATGGCCGTGCTCTCCCATTAAGGCGGAGGCGATATCTAACCACCACCAACTGCTTCAATAACTGCTTCTTAGGATTGAGAACGACCCAGCCAACTCAACACTTCGGGATATGGACAACTTCTCGCGCTGCCACATGGAATAACTGAATAGCTTGAGGGACAGGCATGGAGGCCAGCGCGGAGGATGAGGCGCATGACAGGAATGGAGGCGCTGGGTTATGAGGACGTGGAAGAAGTGATGAGATGAGAGGAGGGTGACGGAGGACGATTCATGGCGGAAGTCATCAGGTGGAAAAATGAGGGAAGAAGACGGGAGGATTCGCCTTCGGGTGAGAGGATGACGTGGAAAGGAATGGGACACGAGGCAAGCAACAAGTGGATGGTGGGAAAAAGGGAGAACCATGCGGACCAAAAGGATGAGGTGGACAAGTGACACACGACAGTAGGAGAAAGGTGGATTGGAAGATGACAAGGCAGGAGAGTGGCCCGCGCTGGCTAAACATGGAGCGGCTGAGAAGGGTGGGGTTATTTAAGCGCCGTTGATCTGGGCGCCTTGATCGTGGCCATCGGAAAGCTGTATATGGGATTCTGGACCCCCCCCCTCTGCTTAAAGGTAGAAATGCAGGGGGGTCCGGAATGGTCTTCATCGCCGTTGATCTGGGAGACCTGATCTGGACCGTCAGAGAGGTGCGCCCCCGATTTCGGACCCCCCTCCCCGCTTAAAGGTAGAAAGGCAAGGGGGGTCCGAAATCCAATGCGTGTCGTTGATCCGGGCGTGTTGGACCGCTCAGACTTGCGTGCTTCTTATCATGGGCACATTATCGCACAAAACTTAGGACAAATGGGTTTTGATCCATCCTTTCGCATTCCAACCCCCTTAACAAGAAATATCGCTAATAGTCCCAAGTAATGAATCTCCTTCTGGTCAAAAGAACACTTTGACAACTTCCCATACAATTTGATTTCTCTTAGACACTACAAAACCAATATCAAGTGTTCCTCGTGCTCTTCTCTTATCAGAGAATAAATCAGTATATCGTCAATGAATGCTTGTACAAATTTGTCCAAGTATTCTTAGAATACCCCGTTTATCAAACTCATGAATACACCCAGGGCGTTCGTCAATCTGAAAGGTAAAACAACAAACTCATAGTGTTCGAATCTTGTCTTAAATTCAGGCTTAGGAATATCTTCCTCAATATTTAATTGATGATACCCTGATCTCAATGAAATCTTAGAAAACACCATTACTCCTTTCATCTGATCAAACAAATCCTCAATCCTTAGAAAAATATACTAGTTCTTGATCATAGCTTTTCTCAATTAACGATAGTCAATCCAAAGTCCCCATGATCCATCCTTCTTCCTAAAAAAAATCACTGGTGCACCCCACGATGACACACTTGGACATATAAGTCCCAAGTCTAGTAACTCCTTTAATTGCATTTTCAAATCCTACAATTTAGGTGTCGACATCCTATATGGAATTATTACAATTGATTATGTTCCAGGTTTTAAGTCTATTGTAAACTCCGATTCTCTACTGGATATAAACCTGGTAACTCCTCAGAAAATACATCTACAAACTCTGATACTACATAAAGATTTTCTAATCCTTCCACCTCACCCTTTTTATTTAGTGTTAAGATTGAATAAAACTTTCATCCCTTGCACATAATCTTCTGTAGTTGTAGGGAAGAAATAAACCTCAAGGACATGCCCTGGTTTCTTCCTACATTTACTCTACACTGTCCCAAATCATTCGTCAAACTAAACCATTTTTTCATACAGTTAAGTATCACATCATGAGATTATAACTAGTCCATGCCAATAACTATGTCATGAGATCCTAATATCTTGGCATAAATGTTTACCTTCATTAAAAAATCACCCAAGTTAATGCTACAATCAATAACCTTTCCTCCATCTTTCTGTCTAGCTCTTGATGCCATTTCCACGTATCTAAACTTGTCTTGCTCAACTTCCTTTACCTTAATTCTCTTAAGTACTACACTAAAAATAAATCTCTCTATAGCTCTTGGATCTATCAAAATACTAAAATTTTGATCGACGATCATACATGACATCTCAAGCACAATGGACTGGTGCTCAGCCTGATGAGTTTTCATCACTGCATGTATCCTGTGGGCCTTGCAAAAATATCCAACTGTAGTAGGTCATGATGATCCAACAACTATGGCCTTCTCAATAAGAAAGTCTCTCTGGTAATGTGGATCTCCACATGTCCAACATCCATTCTTCGGTCTAGTGCTCCTAGTTCTAGAAGTAGAAGCTTCTCGCCTAGGAGTTTTGGATCCTGGTCTATTATGATGAATATGCCTAAACTACTTCTACTGCTGTGGATGACACTGCTGTTGCTATTGTGATATGTAGGGATTCCTCTGCTGATGAGTCTGTCATCACAGTGTTGAGAACATAGGTCCTCTGGTCATATCACGATGCCCATAAGTCTGTCTACATGGTTTCTAATGCTATTGTTCTCTCGATGTCGCCTATATGGTCTATCTAGAAGGAGTCTTTCCCCAACCCCCACTGTTTAGATATTCCCCAACTATGAGGGCCTTCTGAACTGCATCGTGTCATGTCTGAGGCATCAAGATCCTCACCTTTGCATGAATGTTGAAGTTAAGGCCAAACACAAACTTGTTGACCTTTAACTTCTTCGTGTTCATATGTGGATCATATCCGAGTAGCTCCATGAACCTGGCCTCGTACTCTGGTACCATATGAATACCCTATTGTAAGGTGTTAAACTCATTAAGCTGGTGCTCAATGAATTGCTTAGACAAGTACCTCTCCTGGAATCGTTCCTCGAACAACTCCCATGAAAAATCTTCAACAACCATTTTTAGTTGAGGTAGGAGTGTCTTCCACCAAATTTGAGCACTCCCCTTCAGCTGAAACATTGCCATGCAAAATTTCATGTTGGAGGTGTAATCACGAAGTGCAAATCACAACGCTATATTCTTCAACCATGCCTCCAAAACTAAGTCGTCCATGGCACCCATGAACTAGGGAAGTTTTGATTTCTCGAGTTCCCTGTGTACATTATTGCTAACTAATGGAGGGCGTTGTGAACCCTCATTGGGCACATATGTCCTTCCCTCATCCCGATCAAGGGGAATGATCAATTCCTCTAACATCCTCTGGAAGAATCTCATCATACCTACCACATCTCCCATTGCAACCTGTGCCTTCTCATTAGTCTTCTCATCCCCCTGAGGGTTATATCCCTCTAGCATGGATACACTCAGAGGAGGCATACCTCTTCCTCCAACACCATGACACCTACTCATCCTGTATTCTCTAACGATGATAACCTGCAAGGACAATTTCAAAAATTTATTAGCGAGCATATTTAATTGCTAAAATAAGATAGTGGAAGGCGTAACGGTCCAATGTCACAGGGTTGAACCTTGCTTTGATACCATATGTAGCATCCATGTCTGATTTAATCTAGGAATGTATGAAATATACTCAAAACAAATAAGCAGTGATGCAAATTTCCAATTCACAAGTTACCCCAAGATTGGTCATGTAATTAAGATAAAATCTTCATTAACAACTAGTTAACATATACAAATACAAATGGAATAGTCTAAACCTATCCATAGATCTACATAGTAAATTCATTTGGTTTACAAGTAAAATCATAAAAATATATTTTCTTTCAGAATACACAAATTGCACAAGTACTTAAAGATAAGGTGTGTACACCCAAGTCATAATTCATAAACATATTTTCAATACTCATCTATGAGAAAAAAAATTAATCTTATTAAATCATTGTCAATAATGTAATTCATAGCATCAATCAAGTGCCTAATAATAAGTCTGAGATTAAAATCAGAACTTGGTTAGTGCAAAGGTCTTGGTGATTCACTAACAACTAAAATACTATGCAATTCGTGCAAGGGAAAATTTAAGTTATCAAGCAACATTGTAACATGTAGTGGGTGAAGTTTCTCTTTTACATCAACTATTCCACTTATAATAATAGGAGTTATTTTACATTTAGTTCTAATAATTTTTGTATTTTATCATTAAGAAGTACCAATACGTCTATCGATTCACCCAAGGATACAAAACTGGCGCAATTGTAATAATTCCAACTCTGCAAGTTTTTCACTAAATAATAACTCAACTAACCCAAAGAAACTCCCTTGCGCTGCTTCCCAACTCTTCTAACAACCTTAAGTTTTGACATACATCAAGGTATATTGTATGGCTGGCTTACATTTTCTAGCTGACTTTTCTTTAGTTTACCAATATATTAATATAAATAGTGTTATCATATAAGTGTATAAGTAATTAATTAACTCCTCGGTGCAAATACAATCGTACTAAAAATCAGACTGTTTATTTAAGGAAAACTACCTTACCAAACTGCAATGGTGAGTATTCCCTTGAGATAGTAAATAAACAAGGTTGTCCCAATGATAACTATAAGTGCACATAAAAAATATTTCTTTTATCTATCTTATTAAATAAAAGATTATAAATATTTTAAATTTAACGACTACTGTGGAGTGTACACATATTGACAACTTCTTAACTACGAGTTTCCAACGACTAATTGTAATGACTGAATAACTAAGAGTAACATTTACAAGGAGAGTGAGTGTATTTGATTAACAACTCCACTAGGGTATTAATTTCCGAACAAGGTATTAATTTAAACACATGACAAGTGGTAGTGCACTCAAATATATCCATGCCAAAACCTTCAAAGACGATATTTCCATGAGGAACCCTTATTATTATAAGCTCAAGCAAGTCAATGATCACAGGTAAAAATAACAAGGGATTCAAAGAGGTGTCAAGCTAAATCTTGCTCTTCGATCTGCACAAATATGACTTGTAAGACCAACCAACCTTGAATTACAGCCCTAATGTGTCCTGCAACACAGGGTTCTCTATTAATCTCATGACGATTATAAAAATCAGAGTTCTGAAGTAAGGATTCTACTCTACAGGCAACCAATGAAAATCAGACTGTACTCTCCAAGCTATTTCCAAGGTTCAACTAAGAAGAATTTGTTCGAGCAGTGACTATGAATTAAATAATTTAGGATAATTCCTTGATCATCACAAAATCAATAGTTGCAAAATATATTATCTTATTTACCACCAAGAGAAAAATAAACTAAGGATTTCCCCAGGCGCCAACACGAATCGGTTCTCAGGGCAAAGGATTTTTAATGTCTTAATTAGGTTAATAAAAGTAAGTCTAAGGAAAACATTTAGGGACTTATTTAGGTTCAGAATTTGTTAAATAGGATGATCTGAGAATGATTCGCAAGGCATAGCTTGAGGATACAAAGTGTATTCAGATTACAAAGAAAAAAAAAATAAAACAAAAAATTATCTCAACAACATCAATAAATTGTTAGAACTAAGGAAAGGAGTTCATCAGGGGTTTACCACTGTACCTAAGTGATATTCCTTAGTATCCTTTAGATTTATCGCTTCAATTATATTTAGAAGTGAAGGACGAAAATGTAAAAGAAAAAAAAACAAAAAAACGGAGCACAACTGTTACAATGTGACTGTTGCTCTGATAGAGGTTCAGATCGAAATCAGAAAAAATAAATAAAAAATATGGAGCGAGATTAACGTAGGTTAATTCTAACTTCTACACCCAATTAATTTTACACTTTATTGTCTGAATTGAGTGAAGATTGGAACCAATAAATTCAATTGTAAGAGCGACTGTGATAGGAGAAAAAGAATTTTGACATCCGAAATAGTTCAAATCTTTATTCAAGGATACCTCCCACTCTACTATAAGTTGAATATATTACAATGCATCTATGACTTATAAAATCTTAGATTTGAAAGATGGTAAATAGGTTATGAATACAATTTCTTTCAAGGGATCAAGAAATTATCATTTAACAAAATCCAATATTATATAGTGCTAAATGGAAATTCGAACTCAAACTTTTATAGCTCACTATGCTTATCAACATTCTACACATTCTTCAGAAATTAATCTAAGATATCCATATTGATAGTGATATATATTTTCTCAACAACAATTAGAAATATACAATAAGAGACAATATCACATTGATAGTCAAGGAATTCTTCCTTTCCGATTTTGCATAAAACTCAGCTACTAATATACAAAAAAAAAAATGATTTAAAATATCATGACCAATAATATTGACGTAGAAAGACGGTCTTCAATTGGAAGACTTGTATATGTCCTCCTTGCTTTCTAATCCTAAAACTTCATCAGTACCTCCAAACCAACACTAGGGGTACTCTTCTTCCCTCATAGCCTCTCGAGCCGCAAAGGGGCCACACACAAAAACCAGAAACAATAGCAACCAAAACTTGCCTCACAAGGATGAGCTTTCACTTGTTGGAAGATTGATTGTTGTCATTGATGTCAACCCTAGTCATGGGTTTTGGACCGCAAGATTGATAAAGGTATTTGGACATGAAGGAAAATGGACATGCATATACAACACCCATGAATGGATAGTATACATCATGCTGTTTCCGGTGGTATGTGGCATGTCACATGGATCCTTATGGTTGAGGATAAATGAATTTTTGAAGATGACAAAGTGAATTGAAAAAGGAAGTACATGTAGGCCCTGAAAATAATTAAAGAAAATAATTACAAAATAAGAAAGTGTCAGGTCG
>JZKD02S0922224.1:178471-202709 GCA_000966675.3 Picea glauca | reverse complement strand
TAGTTCGAGAGGACCCACGATGCCGTGATTCCAGACTGCGACAATCACTCACGATGATTCAAAGGGGCGCACAATAAGGCAGGGAACTTATTCCTTAGAGGCTCTTAGTCTCCCACAAGTTCACTTGGTGAAGTATTGACTCTAGGGGTTATTGATGTCTACCAAGTCAGTCAAGAGGCGAGTAGCACCCTTGGAGCACGTGGTGCATCCTGAAGGGAACGTCGCACAAGAAAAATGGAAGGAGGTGAGTGACACCCTTGGAGAACGTAGTGCATCTTGAAGGTAACGTTGTGCAAGGGAACAAATGAGGCGAGTGGCACCCTTGGAGCACCTAGTGCATCCTAAAGGGCACGTCGTGTTGTTATTTATAAATTAATGAACCTAGACGGTCTTAGGATGAACACTGTGATAAGAATTTTTAAAAAACATTTTCCCTAATAAAATGTCCCCCATCACGAAAATTAAGGTCTAGGTCTAAATCATGCTAGTGGTAAAATTTTATCTTTTTTATAAAAAACTGGTATATAAATATAGATATATATTTATAAAATTAAATTAAAAACAAAATAAATATGGAGTATGATCTTCGTTAAATCTCGTAACACGGAGGGAGTAAGAAATTTAATTTATTCATAAAAAAAAATCTTTGTTGGAATATATAAAAAAAAGTGGGATTTAATTGTTTTATCTTTTTGATAATTAAAAAAATACTAATTAAATGATAAAAGGGAAAAGGGGTTAAATTCCACACTTGCCTTTTTGAGTTCTAATTAAAAAGGGGAAAGAGGGAAAGTCAAAAAATTTAGGAAACTAGGAAAAGAGGTAACATAAAAAGGGAAAAAGGGGAACTTAAGGGAAAAAGAGAAAAGTCAAACTTAGTAAAGAATCTACCATTTAAAAGCTTTCTAATTTAAACTGAACTAGCAATTTAATAAAAGGGAAAGTTATTAAAACCTGTAAGAGAATTTGGGGACACCTAGGAGTGATTCTAGGAGTAACTCTAGGTGGGTGAGGGAAATAAGGATAATTAATTAATTAAAGAAATTTATTTATGGAGGAATGAAGGGGATGGGGGACACTTGTACGGAGAAGAATTTTTAGGATTTTATTTTAAAACTTTAATTAAATGAGATTTTAGGAAATAAAGGAAGTTCAAAACTCTATAAAATGAAGGAAGGAGAAGGATGAAGGATCATCTTCTGTTTGTGTAACGTTACGCTGCAAAAATATCTACTTGACTAATTTAACTTGTGGGAGTTGGGATGCCTAGCTTGGTGAGGAGTGGTAGCTCGGCCTTGTGAGGCGAGCTGGGAGGTAGTCGAAATATCTGGATAGTTGGTGTGTAGCCCCTTTGTGGCTCGGGGGGCTAAGGGGGAAGAAGAGTACCCCTAGCATTGGCTGGGAGGTATTGGTGAAGTCTCGCCGGTCGACAAGCAGATGTGGCACGGAGCGTGCAGGACGTCATTCAGAGTGGGTGATCAGGAAACGGTACACTCTCTTCATTTTTGTTTGGTATATTGTATTAGGACTTATGCTCAGATCTTCTTATTTATTGCAAAAGTAAACTGACGTCTTTTTAAGTTGATGACGGAAACCTTCTTAGCCTAGCTTGATGGTTGTTGTCTCCCATGGCCTTTGTTTTTCCACATGTCTTGACCACCTGGCTATGATTAATCATGTCCTTCATTGTTTCTTAGATTTCGTCCCTATATCGACAGTCCTCACTTGAACAGTTGGCCAGGAGCCTGATCTACAGTCGTCGCCTTAGCGTTAAAAGACCTATGGATCTCAATTCCCTGCTTTCCTATGTGAGGATGATGAGCAAAGGATGAACCTGCTAGCCGACTACCCTTGATATTGTCCTTGGATGAAGGTTCGCCTTGCGCCTAGTTGTGTTTTATTAACCCTAAAATTTTGTTGTTGGCGAAGCGTTTCCTTTCAATGTGTGTTTTATACCTTGCTGGAAATTCCCTGTTGTTGTTTTTACCTCTGCTGGGATGCTATAGTATTACCGTAACACCTTACCTCACTCTGTTTTAATACCTCTGTGAATTTGACCATGTAGACCTGCATTTTTGGGATGGTAAGGACTTGTTTATCATTGATGTTACAGTGTTTATATGACTAAGTTTAAAAACGGTTAATCACTGAATCCGAACCTTATCATTGAGTTTACGATTGGCTATCTACGAAATTTTTTTTTTACAACAATTTTTACCCCTGATTGTGCAGAGCTTCCCATTGTTTACTAAGAATTTGTCATTAAAGGAATGTCTGTGTTTTCTTGGTTGACCATGAAATTTCCTTTTAGATGATGTCTTTATTTCTTGTGTTATGCCTTGGAATTTTTATGACTGCAACAATGGGAGGAGCTCACGCAAATTGTCGGAATTTAACTGGTATAACAGCGTAATGTCCCCTCATGATGTAATGTTTTTGGTTGAATGCATTACACATTGAGTTGAGGATTGATTGGGCACGATTTCCATTAACAGGTAGCCCAAATTTGCTGATGTGTGGCATGACGATTTCCCTTAAATTGAATCTCTTTTACTGTTTACAGTTGTGCTATTACACAGACTTGTTTTTATGATTACCACGATTATTTACCAACGATTTACCACCCATATTGACCACGAAGTGATATCTTTAAACTGGACTATGTTTCCACTCTCTGTGTTATTAAAATAGAGCCAGAAAGTCCTCATTACTAAATGAAAATTTTTACTTGACCTTTGGTAGTATATACCTTACATTTTAAACTTATATGTTGTTGATTCGAACCAGGCGCTTACCTTTGGTGGGTCTAACGGTTCCTTGCCTCTTACCAATAGTCACTTTACTTCTATATTTTTGGGATTCATTGTACATCGATTTCATTTATTCCTTATTTGACGGCGAATGCTTTTCCTAACTGGTGTGTGTACTGTGATTTTTCTCTGCATCTATCACCCTTTGGCGATTTCAATCAACACATTATCGCTGCTTAACGATGAGTTTATCTCTATGTCATTATCACTTAATGGAAATTTTACCCGTGTGTTCATCACTTGATTGACATTTTAACTCTGCGTTTATCTGCTTGTTAATTCCCTTCGACATTTCTTGGGGTTGGCGTGAAGAAAATAATTTCCTTATTTATTACCCACTATGGTGATTACCAGAGTTTTCACAATTATTTATGACGGAGGTTCATGCCTGCGTTTTGTAGTTAATAAACTAATGGTGGTTGGTTTGCTGAGAGGTATTGATTTTAGTACAGTTTTAATTGATGACAGTAATGTTTTACTCAACAAATTCTTTATTTAATTTTAGGACAGTTTCAATCTACGGATAGTAATTTTATACCCAACAAATTTTAAAGTTTAATGACTGCACTGCCAAAAATCTTGAATCGATAGCTTGACTGTTGTCCGAGTTGCCTTGTTTTTACTCAAACACTCCAGGTGTAATAGACAATTGGTAAAACCTTCTAGAAAACGTGATATGGATGGGCATTGTTGATAGTTTATGTTAACATTGTTTACTTGATATTGGTATTGTTGATTTGGATTTGGTTGTGAATTTATATACCTAATTAGACTCTCTAAATTAGACCACATTTATATTGTTATCGTCAATATTGTTAGATAATGTTATTTTATTAATTTTAGATTGATATGTGTTGATTAATTTAGGCTTGACAATGTTGACAACATCGTCGAGTAGATTGAAGTAGAGTAAGATCACCTTGAATGTTGAGTAGTGCTCTTACTTGATAGATTTGTGCCTTGCTGACAAGCATGTTGTTTGGATTGGGATCAGTTTTAGTTCACTCGATTACGTTATGCCCTTAGTATCGTCATTTTAGTTTACCTTAACGCCAAGACTTCTTGCTCAAACTTTTGGGGATTTTGGGTTTTCGTCGAGTCAAGTTATGGATTGCACCTTTATCGAGCATTGTCTTGTTGCATCTTGTCGACCCGTTATTTAGGGGCATAGGCGTAGTCTCCTGGTCAGTTATTTCATCCTAGTGCATCGAAGCTACCTAGTGTCCTTGGGTCTAGATAGGAAGTATGGCGCCAAGGTTATTGATGCCTCTATCACTGGGGAACCACATGATTCCTGATGAGGGGATCAATATGTGCTCTATTTGGATAGTGGTGAATGATAGTTGGTTGAAGTCAGTGATTTACATGTGAGTGTTGTCGAGTGTTGTAAGTCATCTTAGTGCACGGGTTGAATGCCTTCAGGAGTTGGTTCACACGCCTTGAGGTTCTAGTCCTCGTTTGTCTAGGCCAGGATGTCGGGGTGGGGATGTTGTCACTTAGCGTGTAGGCGTGGTCGTGTTGTGTCGGGCGGGATGTAGACACCTCCTTGTTCCTCATAATAGTCACCATCCTTGAGACCTTAAATGGTCAAAATCGATGGGAACCTGGGCTTGAGCATTACTTATGTGTTTCTATGTTAGGTCATCATGTTGTTGTTGCGTGAGTTGCTTGCGTATTTTTCATCGTCGTGTTGTGTTGGCGAGTAATGACATCATTACCTTCCTACACACACCTAAAAATAATAATAATAATAAAAATTAAGGATGCTTTTACTGGTTGTACATCATAGGAGTCGTTCTAGCAGATGGGGTTGTCACACGTGGTATCAGAGTGGGTTCAACCCTGCGACTGTGGATCACTAGGCTTTCCATTGCTGTAAACCCATGAGTATTATCCCTTGCGTTAAATAAAAACCTTAACATGTCCTCGTGGAGATCGCATTTAGAGGGTGCCCGTGAGGGTGCACAACGCACAATAGCTAGTACGATTAGCATCCCTTGAGATCTCGAGAGAGATGAGTTCTAGCATCCATGAATTTCGCAGACGGTGGTGTCGTCGAATCATAGTTGTAGATCAAGGTGTGTGCTTCACACTTCACGGTTACGACCTCTAGCATGAAGGTCCACATGGTGGTATTTCCACTAAAGGGGAGCGCTCTTTTATGGCGAAAGACACTCCTGCCCCTTTCTGAACCTAGCCATCGACGACGTGTCATGGGAACCATTTGAGGGATAGTTCCAGAAGAGGTATGTTTCTAAGGAATTCTTTCAGCGTCAGCTCAACGAGTTCGACGCCTTGTGATGAGGTAGCCACACAGTGCCTGAGTACGAGGCCCGTTTTGGAGCTGCTTTGATATGCTCCACACCAAGTTACCTAGAAACTTAAGGTCAAGAAGTTTGAGTTGGGCCTTATTGTTATAATTCATCTTCAACTTCGGGTACCAGGAGTACTGGATCGAAGAAGGGGTGTTGGATGTGTGGGGAGCCACACTACCAGCGCGACTACCCTGTGGAGAGGACTAGAGCGTCAGGATCAGTCGGACCCACTACCATGGGAGATATGGGAAAGGCCCATCAGATTCATGCAGTAGTGCATAACCTCCAGGCAAGGCATCAGTCGACTATGCTCCAGACGACAGGTACCGTCGCTAACCAGGCCCTTAGTATTTTGATAGATCTCGGTGCTACCGAGAGTTTCATTTCTAGTGCAGTGATAAAAAGGATTAAGGTAAAGGAAGTCGAACAGGATGAGTTTATCTTCGTAGAAATGGATTCGGGGGCCAAACAAAAGGTTGGAGGAAGGGTTACAGGATGTACCCTTAACCTGGGAGAGTTGGTCACCAGGGACAACCTGTACGTCATGATATTAGGATCTTATGATGTCGTGATTGGTATGGATTGGTTGGAATTGCATGAGGTGATACTCAACTGTAAGACAAAACGGTTGAGCTTGGTAGATGAAGAGGGACAGAGACATGTGATTGTAGGCTGGAACTAGAGAGTTTCCCTGAGGTTCATCTTTTCCTTGCAACTTCGCAAGAGCATGCACAAGGGGTGCAAGATTTATGCGATCCTTGCGTTAAATGAGAAGGAATTAACAAAAGGTTTAGAACACCTTCCAGTGGTGAGAGAATTTGTGGACGTATTTCCAGAGGAGTTACTTGGGATGCCGCCAGAAAGGGAATTGGAGTTCACTATAGACCTAAAACCAGGAACTGAACCGATAGCGAGAACGCCTTATTAGATGTCGACCCTAGAGTTACAAGAGTTAAGAACGCAACTAAAAGAATTGTTGGACCTAGGACTGAGATGTCCAAGTGTGTCACCGTGGGGTGCACCTGTTATTTTCATATGAAATAAGGATGGGTCTTGGAGGCTCTTCATTGACTACCGTGAATTGAACAATGTCACAATCAAGAATCAATATCCAATGTCGAGAATTGATGATATGCTTGATCAAATGAAGGGCACAACGGTGTTCTCAAAGTTTGACTTGTGATCAGGATACCACCAGTTACAGATTAAGGAATATGATGTCCCTAAGACCGCCTTTAAGACGAGGTTTGGACATTACGAGTTTACCATTTTACCGTTTGGACTAACAAACGCCCCAGAGGTATTTATGAATTTGATGAACGGGGTGTTCCGCGAGTACTTGGACAAGTTTGTCCAAGTATTCATTGACGATATTTTGATCTACTCTTGGACAACGGAGGAGCATAATGAGCACTTGCGCTTGGTGCTACAGTGTCTTCGAGAGCACAAATTGTATGGGAACTTGTCCAAATGCTCTTTTTATCAATCAAAGATTCACTACTTAGGGCATGCCATCTCTGGTGAAGGCATCGCTGTGGATCCAGCCAAGGTCGAGGATATTATGGAATGGCCTGTGCTGATGAATGTCTTGAAAGTGTGTAGCTTCATGGGTTTAGTAGGATACTACCGACAATTCGTTGAGGGATTGTCGAAGATAGAAAATCTGATCACGGAATTGTAGAAGAAAAACAAGAAGTTTGTTTGGACTAAGAAATGCGTGGAAGAATTTTGGAGGCTCAAGGAGTTGTTGAAAACATCACCGATACTAAAGGTCCCGAACATGGACGTAGAATTCTTGGTATGCACTGGCGCATCCAAGGAAGGCTTAGGCAGAGTCTTGATGCAAGACTGACAAGTGATCGCTTACATTTCGAGGAAACTGAGAAGGCATGAGGAGAACTACGCGACACATGATTTGGAGTTGTTAGCCATTGTATATTCCTTGAAGGTTTGGAGACACTACCTTGATGGACAAAAATTTGAACTAAAGACTAACCACTGTGGACTACAACACATCTTTACGCAAAGCGACCTAAACGTGCGACATCGGCGTTGGTCGAAATTTCTTAGCGAGTATGAATTCGATATTACTTACATAAAATGAACAGTGAACTAAGTGGCTGACCCATTGAGTCGGAGACCGCACATATTTTCGGTGTTGCCTCTTCAGACGAATCTACGTGAAAAGATTCTAACTTTACAGCGTGATGATGACTGGTACAAAGAGGTCGAGGTTTTTATCGGACAAAACACAATGATGGTACCATGATTTGAAGGATTTTCATTGGATAGTGATGGTTTATTGAGGTTTAAAAATCATATCTACGCACCGCCGAATGATGAGTTGAGGATTTTGATCCTAAACAAGGATCATAGAGCAATTTACATGTCTCACCTGGGGGTCACGAAGATGAGGGCAGACTTTAAGCCCTTATTCTTCTAGAAGGGAATGACGACAAACATAGTCAACTATGTGGCCAGATTTCTAGAATGTCAGCTGGTAAAGGATGAACATAGACACCCAACTAGATTACTGCAACCAAACTCTATTCCAGAATCGAAATGGGAGCTTATTTCGATGGATTTTATTTTTGGATTTCCACTGAAGGCAAGGAGACATGACTCGATTTTCATAGTAGTAGACACTCTGACGAAGAGTGCTCACTTTATTCTTGTGCGTATGACGCATCAGGTACCTGACATAGTTAGAATTTTCATCAGTGAGATTGTGAGGCTGCATGGCATGCCTAAAGAGGATTATATCTGATCGAGGATCGGTGTTTACTAGATGATTTTGGATGAATACTCAAGAGGCCTTGGGAACCCAACTTAACTTTAGTACTGCGTATCACCCAGAGACTGACAGGCAGACCGAAAAAACGAACTAGAACTTGGAGGACATGTTGCACATGTACGTGATGGACCAACAAGGGCATTGGGAAGAATTCTTTCCACTGGTAGAATTCACCTATAAAAACAGTTACCAAGGCACTATTAAGATGATACCTTTCGAGTTTCTTTACGGGAAACCATGTCGGGCGCCTTGATTTGAGATCGACTTGCAGATAGGGTCCAGGTGGGACCGAAAGTGATCCAAAAATTGGAAGATTCAATGAAAACTTTAAGACAAAGGATATGGGAAGTGCAGGATACGCGGAAGAGTTACGATGATGCGCGTCGTGTCGACCGCAGTTTCGTTGTGGCAATCAAGTCTTTTTGTGGCTGAAACTGCGTAAGGGTTCGATCTAGTTTGGAAAAAGGGGCTAACCTATATCCTAGGTTCGTGGGATCCTACGATATTTTGGAAAGGAGAGGCCGGTGGCCTGATGACTAGCCTTGCCTAATTCTTGAGGCATATGCACGATGTATTTCACGTCTCTGTTGAGACTTTATGATTAATGATCCTTCACATGATTTGACTTGAGCACCTTGCGGGTGTTGGATGAGGGTGCACTCATGGCTGAGCCGATCCGCATCTTGGATCATCGCATTCAATAGCTACGATGTCAAACAGTAGATCAGGTCAAAGTACAGTGGGACAAATATAGTCCACACTCAGCGACCTCGGAGGATGCATATGATATGCGCTAGCAGTTTCCATTTTTGTTTGACAGATAGACTTATGATACTATGATACACTTATTCAACATTTTTACCATGAAACTTCACGAAAAAGTTTATACTAAGAGGGGGTGTATGTAACATCCCGCTCTGGCACACTGAGCAAACTTATTCTTTGAGGACACTTGCTCGCAAGTGATCCATATTATTATGCTATTAAAACTTTTGATTTTGGTTATGAGGCGTTATGAGTTGATGACATGTTGTTTTACCACTTTGACATAGACAGGTGCTATTGACTTGGTTTTACTGAGTGTGCAGGATTTTGGACCTTGAGGATGCAGAGGCATCAATGGAACCCCTTGGACTCCGGATCGAGTCAGGGAGTGTACCATTGGGGTTTGATTTTTTTACTGTGATTTTGTACATCTGATTAGATGATATGATATGGATATGTTTTGACACGATTTGTTGATGATGCAAGTTGATGATAGCTTGCTGAACAAACTCACATGTGGAGTAAAGGGGTCACGCACGACTACCAGAGATGTTGAGGGAGAGGTGTGGACAACAACCCAACCACAACCTACAAGCACTCCCGCCATGGCTCGAACTATAGGTTAACGATTACCTAGTTCAAGAGGACCCACGATGCAGTGAGGGTAGAATGCGACAGTCGCTCACGATGATTCTAAGGGGTGCGCAATAAGGCGGGGGCCTTATTCCTTAGAGGCCCTTAGTCTCCCACAAGTTCACCTAGTGGAGTAATGACTCCAGGGGTTATTGATGTCTACCAAGTCAGTCAAGAGGCGAGTGGCACCCTTGGAGCATGTGGTGCATCCTGAAAAGCACGTCACGCAAGAAAAATGGAAGGAGGCGAGTTGCACCCATGGAGCACGTAGTGCGTCCTGAAGGGCACGTTGCACAAGGTAACAGATGAGGCGAGTGGCACCCTTGGAGCACCTAGTGCGTCCTGAAGGGCACGTCGTGTTGTTATTTATAAATTAATGAACCTAGACGGCCTTAGGATGAACAATGTGATAAGAACTTTTAAAAAACATTTTCCCTAATAAAATGTCGCCCATCATGAAAATTAAGGTCTAGGTCTAAATCATGCTAGTGGTAAAATTTTATCCTTTTTATAAAAAAATGGTATATAAATATAGATATATATTTATAAAACTAAATTAAAAACAGAATAAATACGGAGTATGATCTTCGTTAAATCTTGTAACACGGAGGGAGTAAGAAATTTAACTTATTCATAAAAAAAAAAATCTCTGTTGGAATATATAAAAAAAAGGGGGATTTAATTGTTTTATCTTTTTGATAATTAAAAAAATACTAATTAAATGATAAAAGGGAAAAGGGGTTAAATTCCACACCTGCCTTTTTGAGTTCTAATTAAAAAGGGGAAAGAGGGAAAATATTTTTTTTTAGGAAACTAGGAATATAGGTAACATAAAAAGGGAAAAAGTGGAAAGTCAAACTTAGTAAAGAATCTGCCATTTAAAAGCTTTCTAATTTAAACTGAACTAGCAATTTAATAAAAGGGAAAGTTATTAAAACTTGTAAGAGAATTTGGGGACACCTAGGAGTGATTCTAGGAGTAACTCTAGGTGGGTGAGGGAAATAAAGATAATTAATTAATTAAAGAAATTTATTTATGGAGGAATGAAGGGGATGGGGGACACTTGTACGGAGAATAAGTTTTAGGAATTTATTTTAAAACTTTAATTAAATTAGATTTTAGGAAAGAAAGGAAGTTCGAAACTCTATAAAATGAAGGAAGGAGAAGGATGAAGGATCATATTCTGTCTGCGTAACGTTACGCTGCAAAAATATCTACTTGACTGATTTAACTTGTGGGAGTTGGGATACCTAGCTCGGTGAGGAGTGGTAGCTTGGCCTTGTGAGGCGATCTGGGAGCTAGACGAAATCTTTGGATAGTTGGTGTGTGGCCCCTTTGCAGCTCGAGGGGCTAAGGGGGAAGAAGACTATCCCTAGCATTGGCTAGGAGGTACCGGTGAAGTCTCCCCGGTCGGCAAACGAATGTGGCACGGAGCGCACATGGCGTTATTCAAAGAGTTCGATTAGGCAACGATACACTCTCTTCATTTTTTTTTGGTAGATTGTATTAGGACTTATGCTTGGATCTACTTATTTATTGGAAAAGTAAACTGGCGTCTTTTTAAGTTGATGACAGAAACCTTCTTAGCCTAGCTCGATGGTTGTTGTCTCCCATGGCCTTCGTTTTCTTGCATGTCTTGACCACCTGGCTGTGATTGATTGTGTCCTTCGTGGTTACTTAGCTTTCATCCCTAGCTCACCAGTCCTCGCTTGATCAGTCGGCCAGGAGCCTGATCTACAGTCATCGCCTTAGCATTAAAAGAGATATGGATCTCAATGCCCTGCTTTCCTTTGCGAGGATGATGAGTGAAGGACGAACCGGTTAGCCTTCTACCATTGATGTTGTCCTTGGTTGAAGGTTTGCCTTGCACCTAGTTGTGTTTTATTAACCCTGGAATTTTGTTGTTGGCATAGATTTTCCTTCCACTATGCGTTTTATACCTTGCTGAAAATTCCCTATGGTTGTTTTTACCTCTGTTGTGACGCTATAGTATTGCTGTAACACCTTACCTCACTCTGTTTTAATACCTCTGCGAATTTGACCATATAGACCCGAATTTTTTGGCTAGTAAGGACTTGTTTATCACTGATGTTAGAGTGTTTATATGACTAAGTTGAAAAACAATGAATCACTGAATCCAAACCTTATCATTGAGTTTACGGCCGGCTATTCATGAAACTTTTTTTTTACAACAATTTTTACCCCTGATTGTGCAGAGCTTCCCATTTTTTACCAAGAATTTGTCATTAAAGGAATGTTTGTGTTTTCCTGGTTGACCATGAAATAGCCTTTTAGGTGATATCTTTGTTGCCTGTGTTATGCCTTGGAATTTTTATGACTGCAACAATGGGAGGAGCTCACGCAAACTGTCAGAATTTAACTGGTATAACAACGTGATGTCCCCTCATGATGTAGTGTTTTTGGTTGACTGCATTACAGATTGAGTTGAGGATCGATTGGGCATGATTTCCATTAACAGGTAGCCCACGTTTGTTGATGTGTGGCATGACGATTGCCCTTAAATTGAATCACTTTTACTGTTTATAGTCGTGCTGTTACATGGGCTTGTTATTACGGTTACCACGATTCTTTACCAGTGATTTACCACCTAGATTGACCATGAAGTGATATCTTTAAACTGGACTACGTTTCCACTCTCTGTGTTATTAAAATAGAACCAGAACCTCCTCGTTACTAAATGAAAATTTTTACTTGACCTTTGGCAGGAGATACCTTACATTTTAAAATTATATGTTGTTGATTCGAACTAGGCGTCTACCTTTGGTGGGTCTAATGGTTCCTTGCCTCTTACTAATAGTTGCTTTACTTCTATATTCTTGGGATGCATTGTACATCGATTTTGTTTATTCCTTATTTGACGGTGAATGATTTTCCTAACTGGTTTGTGTACTGTGATTTCGCTTTGCGTCTATCACCCTTTGGCAATTTCAATCAACACATTATCGCTGGTTAACGACGAATTTATCTCTGTGTCATTATCACTTAATGGAAATTTTCCCCATGTGTTCATCACTTGATTGATATTTTAACTCTGCGTTTATCTGCTTGTTAATTCCCTTCGACGTTTCTTGGGGTTGGCGTGAAGAAAATAATTATCTTATTTATTACCCATTATGGTGATTACCAAAGTTTTCACAATTATTTATGATCGAGGTTCATGCCTGCGTTTTTATAGTTAATAAACTAATGGTGGTTGGTTCGCCGAGAGGTATTGATTTTAGTACAGTTTTAATTGATGACAGTAATGTTTTACTCAACAAATTCTTTATTTAATTTTAGGATAGTTTCAATCTACGTATAGTAATTTTATACCCAACAAATTTTAAAGTTTAATGACTGCGCTACCAGAAATCTTGAATCGACAGCTTGAATGTTGTCTGAGTTGTCTTGTTTTTACTCAACCACTCCAGGTGTAATAGATAGCTGGTAAAACCTTCTAGAAAGTGTGATATGGATGGGCATTGTTGATAGTCTATGTTAACATTGTTTACTTGATAATGGTATTGTTGATTTGGATTTGGTTGTGTTTATCTACTTAATTAGACTCGTTAAATTAGACCACATTTATATTTTTATCGTCAATATTGTTAGATAATGTTATTTTATTAATTTTAGATTGATTTGCGTTGATTAATTTAGGCTTGACAATGTTGACAATATCGTCAAGTAGATTGAAGTAGAGTAAGATCACCTTGAATGTTGAGTAGTGCTTTTACTTGATAGACTTGTGCCTTGCTGACAAGCATGTTGTTTGGGTTGGATTCAGTTTTAGTTCACTCGATTACGTTATGCCCTTAGTATCATCATTTTAGTTTACCTTAATGCCAAGACTTCTTGCTCAAACTTTTTGGGCTTTTGGGTTTTCGTTGAGTCAAGTTATGGATTGCACCTTTATTGAGCATTGTCTTGTTGCATCTTGTCGAACCATTATTTAGGGGCATAGGCGTAGTCTCTTGGTTAGTTATTTCATCCTAGTGCATCAAAGCTACCTAGAGTCCCTGGGTCCAAATAGGAAGTATGGCGCCAAGGTTATTGACGCCTCTATCATTGGGGAACTGCGTGATTCCTGATGAGGGGATCAAGACACGCCCTATTTGGATAGCGATGAATGATAGTTGGTCGGAGTCGGTGATTTCCATGTGAGTGTTGTCGAGTGTTGTAAGTCATCTTAGCGCATGGGTTGAACGCCTTCAAGCATTGGTTCACACACCTTGAGGTTCTATTCCTCGTTTGTCTAGGCCAAGATTTCAGGGCGGGGATGTTGTCCCTTAGCGTTTAGGCGTGGTCATGTTGTGTCGGGCAGGATGTAGACACCTCCTTGTTCCTCAGAATAGTCACCAGCCTTGAGACCTTAAATGGTCAAAATCGATGGGAACCTAGGCTTGAGCATTGCTTATGTGTCCTGGAGGTCCTAAGCATTGTAGGGTAGGACAGGATGGTAGTCATTCTTATTCTTGTCGATTGAATGTCGTACATTTCTTCTAGGTGATTGATGTGTTTCTATGTTAGGTATTCATGTTGTTGTTGCGTGAGTTGCTTGCGTCTTGTTCGTCATCGTGTTGCGTTGGTGAGTAATGACATCATTAGCTTCCTACACACACAAAAAAGAAAATAAAATAAAATTTAAGGATGCTTTTACTGGTTGTACATCATAGAATTCGTTCCAAAAGATGGGGTTGTCACATGTGGTATCAGAGCGGGTTCAACCCTATGACTATGGATCACCAGGATTTCCATTGCAGTAAACCCATGTGTATTATCCCTTGCGTTAATTAAAAACCTTAACGTGTCCTCGTGGATATCACATTTATAGGGCGCTCTTGAGGGTCCACAACACGCAATAGCTAGTACCATTAGCATCCTCTGAGATCTCGAGAGAGATGATTTCTAGCATCCATGAGTGTCGCAGACGGTGGTGTCATCGAATCATAGTTGTAGATCAAGGCATGTGCTTCACACTTCGTGGTTACGACCTCTAGTATGAAGGTCCACAAGGTAGTCTTTCCATAAAAGGGGAGCGCTCTTTTATGGAGGAAGACGCTCCTGCCCCTTTTTGAGCCTAGCCATCGACAACGTGTCATGGGAACCGTTCAAGGGATAGTTCCAGGAGAGGTATGTTTCTAAGGAATTCATTGAGCATCAGCTCAACGAGTTCGACACCTTGCGACGAGGTAGCCGCATGGTGCCCGAGTACGAGGCCCGTTTTGGAGCTGCTTCGATATGCTTCGCACCAATTTACCCAAAAAATTAAGTTCAAGAAGTTCGAGTTTGGCCTTATTGTTATAATTCATCTTCAACTTCGAGTACCAGGAGTACTGGGCCAAATAAGGGGTGTTGGATGTGTGGGGAGCCACACTACTAGCGTGACTACCCTGTGGAGAGGACTAGAGCGTCAGGATCAGCTGGACCCACTACCATGGGAGATATGGGCAAGGACCATCGAATTCATGTAGCGGTGCATAACCACTAGGAAAGGCATCAGTCGACTGTTCTCGAGACGACAGGTACTGTCTTTGACTAGACCCTTAGTATTTTGATAGATCCCGGTGGTACCGAGAGTTTCATTTCTAGTGCAGCGCTAAAAAGGATTAAGGTAAAGGAAGTCAAACAGGATGAGTTTAGCTTCGTAGAAATGGCTTTGAGGGCCAAACAAAAGGTTGGAGGAAGGGTTATGGGATGTACCCTTAACCTAGGAGAGTTGGTCACCAGGGACAACCTGTACATCATGATCTTAGGATCGTATGACGTCGTGATTGGTATGGATTGGTTGGAATCACATGAGGTGATACTCAACTGAAATATGGAATGGTTGAGCTTGGTCAATGACGAGGGACAGAGATGTTTGATTCTAGGTCGGAACCAGAGAGTTTCTCTGAGGTTCATCTCTTCCTTGCAACTTCAGAAGAGCATGCACAAGGGGTGCAAGCTTTATGCGATCCTTGCATTAAACGAGAAGGGATTAGCGGAAGGTTTAGAACACCTTCCGGTGGTGAGAGAATTTGTGGATGTATTTCCGGAGGATTTACCTGGGATGCCGTCGGAGAGGGAATTGGAGTTCACTATAGACCTAAAACTGGGAACTGAACTGATAGCGAGAATGCCTTATCAGATGTTGACCCTAGAGTTATAAGAGTTAAGAATGCAACTAAAAGAATTGCTGGACCTGGGACTGATATGTCCAAGTGTGTCACCGTGGGGTGCACCTGTTATTTTCATACAAAAGAAGGATGGGTCAAGGAGGCTCTGCATTGACTACCGTCAATTGAACAAGGTCACAATCAAGAATCAATATCCAATGCCGAGAATTGATGATCTATTCGATCAAATGAAGGGCACAACGATGTTCTCAAAGTTTGACTTGCGATCAGGATACCACCATTTACAGATTAAGGAAGCTGACATCCCTAAGACCGCCTTTAAGATGAGGTTTGGACATTACGAGTTTACTATTTTACCGTTTGGACTAACAAATTCCCCAGGGGTATTTATGAGTTTGATGAATGGGGTGTTCCGCGAGTACTTGGACAAGCTTGTCCAAGTATTCATTGACGATATTTTGACCTACTCTCGAATGACGAAGGAGCATGATGAGCACCTGTGCTTGGTACTACAGTGTCTCCTAGAGCACAAATTGTATGGGAAGTTTTCCAAATGATCCTTTTATCAATCAAAGATTCACTACTTAGGGTATGTCATCTCCGACGAAGGCATCGCCGTGGATCCAGCCAAGGTTGAGGCTATTATGGAATGGCTTGCGCCAACGAATGTCCTGGAAGTGCGTAGCTTCATGGGTTTAGCAAGATACTACTGACAGTTTGTCGAGGGATTTTCGAAGATAGGAAATACGATCACGAAATTGTAGAAGAAAAACAAGAAGTTTGTTTGGATCGAGAAATGCGCGTAAGCATTTCAGAGGATCAAGGAGTTGTTGACAACAACACCGATACTAAAGGTCCCGGACATGGACGTGGACTTCTTGGTATGCACTGGCACATCCAAGGAAGGCTTAGGCGGAGTATTGATGCAAGATGGATGAGTGATCACTTACATTTCGAGGAAACTGAGAAGGCCTAAGGAGAACTACACGATGCATGATTCATAGTTGTTATCCATCGTATATGCCTTAAAGGTTTGGAGACACTACCTTGTTGGAAAAAAAATTGAACTAAAGACTGACCACTGTGGACTACAACACATCTTTACACAAAGTGACCTTAACACGCAACAATGATGTTGGTCAGAATTTCTTAGCGAGTACGAATTCAATATTACTTACATAAAAGGAACATTGAACCGAGTGGTTGACGCATTGAGTCAGAGACCGCGCATATTTTCGATGTTGCCTCTTCAGACGAATATACGTGAAAATATTCTAACTTTACAATGTGATGATGACTGGTACAAAGAGGTCGAGGGTTTTATCGGACAAAACACAATGATGGTACCACGATTTGAAGGATTTTCATTGGATAGTAATGGTTTATTGAGGTTTAAAAATCATATCTACGTATCGCCGAATGACGAGTTGAGGATGTTGATCCTGAACAAGGCTCATAGAGAAGTTTACATGGCTCACCCATGAGTCATGAAGATGAGGGCAAACCTTAAGACCTTATTCTTCTGGAAGGGAATGACGACAGACATAGTCAACTATGTGGCCAAATGTCTAGAATGTCAGCTGGTAAAGGCTGAACATAGACACCTAGCTGGATTACTACAACCATGCTCTATTTCGGAATCGAAATGGGAGGTTATTTTGATGGATTTTATTGTTGGATTGCCACTGACGGCAAGGGGACATGACTCGATTTTCATAGTACTAGAAACTCTAATGAAGAGTGCTCACTTTATTCCTGTGTGTACGAGGTATCAGGCACCTGACATAGCTAGAATTTTCATCAGTGAGATTGTGAGGCTGCATGGCGTGCCTAAAGAGGATTATATCCGATCGAGGATCGATGTTTACTGGATGATTTTGGACAAGTCTCCAAGAGGCCTTGGGAACCCAACTTAACTTTAGTACTGCGTATCACCCGGAGACTGATAGGTAGACCGAACGAATGAACTAGACCTTGGAGGACATGTTGTGCATGTACGTGATGGACCAACAAGGGTGTTGGGAAGAATTCTTGGCAGTGGTAGAATTCACCTATAACAACAATTACCAAGGCACCATTAATATGGTACCTTTCAATTTTCTCTATGGGCGACCATGTCAGGCACCTTGATTTGAGATCGGCTTGTAGATAGGGTCCAGGTGGGACCGGAAGCGATCCAAAATTTGGAAGATTAAATGAAAACTTTAAGACAAAGGATCAAGGAAGTGCATGATCGATAGAAGAGTTACAATGATGTGCGTCGTGTTGAACACAGTTACGTTGTTGCAATTGAGTCTTTTTACAGCTGAAACTACATTAGAATTTGATCTAGTTTGGAAAAGGGGCTCAACTATATCCTAGGTTCATGGGATCCTACGATATTTTGGAAAAGAGAGGTCAGTGGCCTGATGACTAGCCTTACCTGATTCTTGAGGCGTATGCATGATGTATTTCACGTCTTTGTTAAGACTTTATGATTAGTGATCCTTCACATGATTTGACTTGAGCACCTTGCGGGTGTCAGATGAGGTGTGCTCACGGATGAGCCGATCCGCATCTTGGATCATCGCATTCGACTGCTACGACATCGAAGAATAGATTAGGTCAAGGTCCAGTGGGATAAAAAACTGGTATATAAATATAGATATATATTTATAAAATTAAATTAAAAACAAAATAAATATGGAGTATGATCTTCGTTAAATCTCGTAACACGGAGGGAGTAAGAAATTTAACTTATTCATAAAAAAAAAAATCTCCGTTGGAATATATATATAAAAAGGGGGATTTAATTGTTTTGTCTTTTTGATAATTTAAAAAATACTAATTAAATGATCAAAGGGAAAAGGGGTTAAATTCAACACCTGCCTTTTTGAGTTCTAATTAAAAAGGGAAAAGAGGGAAAATAATTTTTTTTAGGAAACTAGGAAAAGAGGTAACATAAAAAGGGGAAAAGTGGAAAGTCAAACTTAGTAAAGAATCTACCATTTAAAAGCTTTCTAATTTAAAGTGAACTAGCAATTTAATAAAAGGGAAAGTTATTAAAACTTGTAAGAGAATTTGGGGACACCTAAGAGTGATTCTAGGAGTAACTCTAGGTGGGTGAGGGAAATAAAGATAATTAATTAATTAAAGAAATTTATTTATGGAGGAATGAAGGGGATGGGGGACACTTGTACGGAGAAGAATTTTTAGGAATTTATTTTAAAACTTTAATTGAATGAGATTTTAGGAAAGAAAGGAAGTTCGAAACTCTATAAAATGAAGGAAGGAGAAGGATGAAGGATCATCTTTTGTTTGCGTAATGTTACGCTGCAGAAATATCTACTTGACTAATTTAAATTGTGGGAGTTGGGATACCCAACTCGGTGAGGATTGGTAGCTCGGCCTTGCGAGGCGAGCTGGGAGGTAGTCGAAATCTCTGGATAGTTGGTGTGTGGCTCCTTTGTGGCTCGAGGGGCTAAGGGGGAAGAAGACTACCCCTCGCATTGGCTGGGAGGTACCGGTGAAGTCTCACTGGTCGGTAAGCGGATGTGGCATGGAGCGCACATAACATCATTCATAGCGAGCGATCAGGCAATGGTACACTCTCTTCATTTTTGTTTGGTAGATTGTATTAGGACTTATGCTCGGATCTGCTTATTTATTGGAAAATTAAACTGACGTCTTTTTAAGTTGATGGTGGAAACCTTCTTAGCCTAGCTCGATGGTTGTTGTCTCCCATGGCCTTCGTTTTCCCACATGTCTTGACCACCTGGCTATGATTGATTGTGTCCTTCATGGTTGCTTAGCTTTCTTCCCTACCTTGCCAGTCCTCGCCTGAGCAGTCGGCCAGGAGCCTAATCTACTTTCGTTGCCTTAGCAGTAAAAGAGCTATGGATCTCAACGCCCTACTTTCCTATGTGAGGATGATGAGAGAAGGATGAACCTATTAGCCGACTACCCTTGATGTTGTCCTTGGCTGAAGGTTCACCTTATGCTTAGTTGTGTTTTATTAACCCTGAAATTTTGTTGTTGGCATATCTTTTCCTTCCACTATGCATTTTATACCTTGCTGGAAATTCCCTGTGGTTGTTTTTACCTCTGCTATGACTCTATAGTATTGCTGTAACACCTTACCTAACTCTGTTTTAGTACCTCTGCGAATTTGACCGTGTAGACCCACATTTTTGGGCTGGTAAGGACTTATTTATCACTGATGTTACAGTGTTTATATGACTAAGTTGAAAAACGGTTAATCACTGAATCCAAACCTTATCATTGAGTTTACGGTCGGCTATCCATGAATTTTTTTTTTACAGCAATTTTTACCCCTGATTGTGCAGAGCTTCCCATTGTTTACCAAGAATTTGTCATTAAAGGAATGTCTGTGTTTTCCTGGTTGACAATGAAATCACCTTTTAGATGATGTCTTTGTTGCCTGTGTTATGCCTTGGAATTTTTATGACTGCAGCAATGGGAGGAGCTCACGCAAATTGCCAGAATTTAACTGGTATAACAACGTGATGTCCCCTCATGATGTAGTGTTTTTGGTTGACTGCATTATGGATTGAGTTGAGGATTGATTGGGCACGATTTCCATTATTAGGTAGCCCACTTTTGCTGACGTGTGGCACAACGATTTCCCTTAAATTGAATCTCTGTTTACAGTCATGCTATTACACGGGCTTGTTTTTATAGTTACCATGATTCTTTACCAGTGATTTACCACCCAGATTGACCACGAAGTGATATCTTTAAACTGGACTACGTTTCCACTCTCTGTTTTATTAAAATAGAGCCGTAATGTCGTTGTTACTGAATGAAATTTTTTATTTGACCTTTGGCAGTAGATACCTTACATTTTAAACTTATATGTTGTTGATTTGAACCAGGCATCTACCTTTGGTGGGTCTAACAGTTCCTTGCCTCTTACCAATCGTCACTTTACTTCTATATTCTTGGGATGCATTGTACATCGATTTCATTTATTCCTTATTTGACAGTGAATGATTTTCCTAACTGGTGTGTGTACTATGATTTTTCTCTGCGTCTATCACCCTTTGGCGATTTCAATCAACACATTATCACTGCTTAACGACGAATTTATCTCTATGTCATTATCACTTAATGGAAATTTTCCTCATGTGTTCATCACTTGATTGAAATTTTAACTCTACGTTTATCTGCTTGTTAATTCCCTTCGGCGTTTCTTGGGGTTGGCGTGAAGAAAATAATTATCTTATTTATTACCCATTATGGTGATTACCAGAGTTTTCACAATTATTTATGACGAAGGTTCATGCCTGCATTTTTGTAGTTAATAAACTAATGGTGGTTGGTTCGTCGAGAGGTATTGATTTTAGTACAGTTTTAATTGATGACAGTAATGTTTTACTCAACAAATTCTTTATTTAATTTTAGGACAGTTTCAATCTACAGATAGTAATTTTATACCCAACAAATTTTAAAGTTTAATGACTGCGTTGCCAGAAATCTTGAATCGACAGCTTGACTGTTGTCCGAGTTGTCTTGTTTTTACTCAACCACTCTAGGTGTAATAGACAACTGGTAAAACCTTCTAGAAAGCGTGATATGGATGGGAATTGTTGATAGTTTATGTTAACATTGTTTACTTGATAATGGTATTGTTGATTTGGATTTGGTTGTGTTTATCTACTTAATTAGACTCGTTAAATTAGACCACATTTATATTGTTATCGTCAATATTGTTAGATAATGTTATTTTATTAATTTTAGATTGATATGCGTTGATTAATTTAGGCTTGACAATGTTGACAACATCGTCGAGTAGATTGAAGCAGAGTAAGATCACCTTGAATGTTGAGTAGTGCTCTTACTTGATAGACTTTTGCCTTGCTGACAAGCGTGTTGTTTGGGTTGGGATCAGTTTTAGTTCACTCGATTACGTTATGCCCTTAGTATCGTCATTTTAGTTTAGCTTAACACCAAGACTTCTTTCTCAAACTTTTGGGGCTTTTGGATTTTCGTTGAGTCAAGTTATGGATTGCACCTTTATCGAGCGTTGTCTTGTTGCATCTTATCGATCCATTATTTAGGGGCATAGGCGTAGTATCCTAGTCAGTTATTTCATCCTAGTGCATCGAAGCTACCTAGAGTCATTGGGTCCAGATAGGAAGTATGGCGCCAAGGTTATTGGCGCCTCTATCATCGGGGAACCGTGTGATTCTTGATGAGGGGATCAAGACGCGTGCTATTTGGATAGTGGCGAATGATAGTTGGTCGGAGTTGGTGATTTCCATGTGAGTGTTGTCGAGCATTGTAAGTCGTCTTAGCGCACGGGTTGAACGCCTTCAGGCATTGGTTCGCACGCCTTGAGGTTTTAGTCCTTGTTTGTCTAGGCCAGGATGTCGGGGCAGGGATGTTGTCCCTTAGCGTGTAGGCGTGGTCGTGTTGTGTCGGGTAGGATGTAGACACCTCCTTGTTCCTCAGAACAATCACCAACCTTGAGACCTTAACTGGTCAAAATCAATGGGAACCCGGGCTTGAGCGTTGCTTATGTGTCTTGGAGGTCCTAACCATTGTAGGGTAGGAAGGGTCGGTAGTCATTCTTATTCTTGTCGGTTGAATGTCATACATTACTTCTAGGTGATCGACGTCTTTCTATGTTAGGTCGTCATGTTGTTGTTGCGTGAGTTTCTTGCATCTTGTTCATCGTCATGTTGCGTTGGTGAGTAATGACATCATTACCTTCCTATAGACACACAATTTTTTTTTTTTAAGGATGCTTTTACCGGTTGTACATCGTAGGAGTCGTTCCAGCAGATGGGGTTGTCACATCCTGTGTCCTCTAACCATGATTACCTGCAAGGAAAATTTCAAAATTTTATTAGCAAACATATTTAATTACTAAAATAAGATAGTGGAAGGCGTAATGGTCCAATGTCGTAGGGTTGAACCTTGCTCTGATACCATATGTATCATCCCTGTCTAATTTAATCCATGAATGTACAAAATATACTCAAAACAAATAAACAGTGATGCAAATTTCCAATTTACAAGTTACCCCAAGATTGATCATGTAATTGAGATAAAGTCTTCATTAACAACTAGTTAACATATACAAATAAAAATGGAATAGTCTAAACCTATCCATGAATATACATAGTAAAGTCATTTGGTTTACAAGTAAAATCATAAAAATATATTTTCTTTTAGAATATGCAAATTGTGAAAATACTTAAGGATAAGGTGTGTACACACAAGTCATAATTCATAATTTTTTTTTGTCAATGCTCATCTATGAGAAAAAAATTTAATCTTATTAAATCATTGTCAATAATGTAATTCATAGCATCAATCAAGTGCCTAATACTAAGGATGATATTAAAATAAGAACTTGCTTAGCGCAAAGGTCTTGGCAATTCACTAACTACTAAAATACTATGCAATTCGCGCGAGGGAAAATTTAAGTTATCAAGCAAAACTGTAACACTAGTTTCTCTTTTACATCAATTATTTCACTTGTAATAATAGGAGTTATTTTACATTTAGTTCTAATAATTTTTTTCTATAGTATCATTAAGAAGTACCAATACGTCTATTGATTCACCCAAGGATACACAACTGGCGAAATTGTAATAATTCTAACTCTGCAAGTTTTTCACTAAATAATAACTCAACTAACCCAAAGAAACTCCCTTGCGCTACCTCCCAACTCTTCTAACAATATTAAGGTCTAACGTACATCAAGGTCTATTGTATGGATGGCTTACATTTTCTAGCTATGAATTTTCCTTAGTTTACCAATATATTAATATAAATAGTGTTATCGTATAAGTGTATAAGTAATTAATTAAATCCTCGTTGCAAATACTACAATCGTATTAAAAATCAAAATGTTTATTTAAGGAAAACTACCTCACCGGACTGCAATGGTGAGTATTCCCTTTCTGATCAAAATGTCTTAATTAGGTTAATAAAAGTAAGTCCAAGGAAAAAATTTAGGGACTTCTTTATGTTCATAATTTGTTAAATAGGATGATCTGAGAATGACTCACAAGGAATAGCTTGAGGATACAGAGCATCTTCAGATTACAAAGAAATGAAAAATAAAGAATTTTTTTATCTTAATGACATCAATAAATTGTCTTAGAACTAAGGAGAGGAGTTCATCAGGGGTTTACCACTGTACCTAAGCGATCTTCCTTTTTTTTCAACGAAAAAAATACGCTTTATATTCAAAAGAGTATAAGATTGTACAAAGCACGATATACTGAGAAAATACCATACAAGGAAAAACAAAGAAGGCTTAGATGCATGACATTCTAATAGTCCATACAAGATCTATGAGAGGCAAGACAGCTGAGACCGATGTCTGTCCCCTGTAATCAGCAGCCCAAAAAAAAACATATAGCTCGATCAGAGATTTATCATTGAAGTATGTCCTTCGTTGCCATCTTCCCACCTAGTATAGCGAATGTGACCCGGAGGCATGTGTAAGGATTTTTTGGAGAGAATGTACGCCTCTTGGTTTTGTTCTCTGTAAATATGAGAGAAGGTGAGATTTTTTACAAGTTTGGTTGCAGCACGCGTTCTCTCCTTCCAGCATTCAAGGTCAGCAACCTGGAAATCTGCTCGCCCGATCAACCAATCGATGGTGATTTTGGAGTCGCCAAGAAGTAGAAGCTCGTTGACATGGAGATGACTAGCCAGGATAAGAGACACCCACGCTCCTAGAAGCTCGGCCTTCATGTTGGAACCAATTCCACAATTGAGTGTCCACCGGAAACAAGTATGTGAATTTAGGACAAGTTTCCCTCCCGCCCCACAGAGAGAGCC
>JZKD02S0922224.1:162376-173922 GCA_000966675.3 Picea glauca | reverse complement strand
CTTGTTTTCAAGTGAATTTTGAAGAATTACTCAGCATGGCTTTGGCTAGGAAGAGGCATGAGTTGGCCTGATGCCAGGTAAACCTGTATGGTGCATTTTAGGGTTATAACACAAGGAAGCCGCTACTGATGAGTGAAGTCACACAAAAATAACGAAAACAGAGCTGATAGAGGCCGCAGAGAGGAAATGTCAAAAGCTCCGACCGTCGAAGGAACGCCTGTGGGGGCATCAAAGTCTAGGTAAGAGCCGAAATCAAGCCTCGCATATTGAGCGCCAAACTCCAGGAACCAGTTCAAAATTGTTGCAATCGCTCGCCATTGTCACATTACTAAGCGATCTTCCTTAGTAGCCTTTATATTTATCGATTCAATTATATTTATAAGTGAAGGACGACAACGCAAGAGAAAAAAAAAACTGGAGCACAACTGTTACAACGTGACTGTCGCTCCGATAGAGGTTTGTACCGAAATAAAAATAAATAAATAAAAAATATGGAGCAAGATTAACGTAGGTTAATTCTAACTTCTACGCCCAATTAATTTTACACTTTACTGTGTGAAGTGAGTGAAGATTGGAACCAAGAAATTCAACAGTAAGAGCGATTGTGATCGGAGAAAAAGAAGTTTGACATCCGAAATAGTTTAAATCTTTATTCAAGGATACCTCCCACTCTAATATAAGTTGAATATATTACAATGCATCTATGACTTATAAAATCTTAGTTTCTAATGATGGTAAATAGGTTATGAATAAAATTGCTTTCAAGGGATCAAGAAATTTTCATTTAACAAAATCCAATATTATACAGTGCTAAATGGAAATTTGAACTCAAACGTTTATAGCTCGCTATGCTTATTAACATTCTACACATTCTTTAAAAATTAATCTAAGATATCCATATTGATATTGATATATATTTTCTCAACAACAATTAGAAATATACAATAAGAGCGAATATCCCATTGATAGTCAAGGAATTATTCCTTGCTGATTTTCCATAAAACTCGGCTACTAATACACAAAAATAGAAATGATTTATAATACTGTGACCAATAATATTGATGTAGAAAGATGATATTCAACTGTAAGACTTGCAGATGTCCTCCTTGCTTGTTAATCCCAAAACTTCACTAGTACCTCCTAGCCAATGCTAGGGGTACTGTTGGCCCTCGACCAAGTTCTGAGGAAACCTTGGTAAGGTTTGGACCAATTTTGAACTTCAACACATTGTTCGAAAGAGGAGCGGCCAAGTGGAGATGAGATCACGGATCTCACTTATTTTGCGGGCTATGTGGACCCAGTAAGGGGTTCTCTAGGGTTTTGTAATGGGTTTATGGGATGTCATCCCATGGGGTTTACCCATGATTAGACCTTATTATAAGGGATTGTAAAAGTATAAACAAGTAAGAATGTATGGTAGAAGTAGAATCTTTTAGAGAAAAGTGGAGAGCCAAGTGAAATTAATGTGATTATCTTTGTGCAAGGGAATGTATGCAAGTAAGGCTCTGTGCTTGATAGAGAATTGGCTATGTGCCTTGACTAGTTTTGGAAGGAGGATCTAGTGCTCAGTGCAAAGATCTTCTGTCTAATGCGAAGCTTGACTCTGTGGATTAGTTCACATGAGTAAATTAATGTAAGATTCAGACAAATAATAAAGAAGGAAAAGTGGTTGGTGGATGTAGCCCCACACTAGGGTGAACCACATATATCTTGTGTCTTTGGTTTGATTTATGTTGTGTTGTTTATGTTATGAATATGCTCAATGATTTGATTATTATGTATGATATATAGATCTGTTGTTGCTTAATTCGCTACTTGTGTTAAGGAGAAATGAATGTTAGATCTAACTTAGTGCTAAGTGCTCAGGATATATAATCATTTATCGTTACTACGCCGATCTATATTTGGGTATGTTCTGCGATGTTACTAAGATTAGGAAGCTAATGCATGTCATCTTATAAGTGTTAATAGAATACCATGAAAAGTTTTATTATCACATATCTATGTCCCAGCTTGGTTACATATACCTACGTCCTGTAACCCCTTTGCTTATACCTCGGGTGAGACTTCACCTGCTTCGCAAGTGTCACCGAAAGGGACGGTAGTTGGGGTTTTGTTGGTGTGATGTTAAGCATTGAACCCTGGATCTACTAGTGTGCCAACAAATGGTTTCGTTGCCGGGACCTGAAAATGTAATTGCTCGGAACTGAAGTAAAGAAAAGAGAATCTCTATGCATAGATCTGCTGCTGAAGTGCACAATATTCTACTTGACTTGTGAAGCTCTGTGCTAAGAAAGAAATCTGATATGAAGAAAAGAGGTATCTTAAAAGAGGTAAAGCTTTGTGCTCTGACAAGAGAAAGATAAGTGAAATTTTTTGTTTTGAAAGCATGAATTTAAGTATGTTTAATAGATTCTTCCTAGTCTGAAGGCTAGGGTGCAGATTCTTCATTGGGAAGGATATGATTGTTTAAGGGAAAGATGATAACCTTATGTGAAAGAGTTACTAATGTACCTATTATTATTCATGGAACATCGACTAAAGAGGAATTTCAAGTAATTAAGTTTGTCAATAACAACGCCTCTTTCCCACTTTTGTTAGGTAAGTGTAATATACCAGATATAAAAAGTATGCAGAACAAAAATAAAATGCTAGAAACGACAGAATAACAACAATATAACCAGAGAAATCACCACAATAGCACTGAAATGATATAAGAATAAAAACATAAATAACACTTTGATTCTGAAAGCAATGTTCATGGGCCTCTTCGAGGGGGAAACCTCTAGTTGAGCAGAGCTCTTTTACAATAATATCCAAGCTAGGGTTCTCATACCCTCGACTCCTATTTATACTAAATATGTCTATCAAAAGAAGCATCTAGAGGAAGATCCTTCTAGAAGTGGAAGCTTCTATTAGGTCTTCTTACATCCGACTTATTCTATTTTATTGCAAGGCCTTATTAATATTTACCTTTATTACATCCAAATATATTGTTCTACCTATGTGTGGGTTAGGACCCTAACATGTCCTCCCCCTTAAAAACATCCTTGTCCTCAAGGCTTGAGATGTGGAAATTGCTGCAGAATGGTAGCTGGTTCCCAAGTGGCATCTGCTAGAGTTGTATCTTTCCACTGGATTAACACTTCCTTGATGGCTCTCTGACGTAGGTGACTCTCACGCTGGTCCAAAACTGCTTGTGGCTGTAGCCAAATGGATCCTTCTTCGACTAACTCGGGAAGGTTGGTTTGAATTTAGCACTTAGTTCTGATCACCTTCTTTAAGCAAGAAACATGAAAAACAGGATGTAGCTTTGAATGACTGGGCAAAGTTAACTGATAGGCCACCTGTCCCACACGCTTGAGAACTGTATAAGGACCATAAAATTTGGGCACTAGCTTTTGAAAATGCTCGGCCTTAAGGGAATTCTGCTTGTAAGGTTGCATGCAAAGAAACACCTGATCCCCTTCTTCAAATTGACGTTCAGAGTGACCTTGATCTGCTTGTTTCTTCATGTGATTCTGTGCCATGACCAAATTCTCTTTAAGGGTATGGAGGATAGCCTCTCGAACTGTAAGTGTTTGGTCAACCACCTGGACCTTTGAGACACCATGTATGTATGAGAGAACTGAAGGTGGCTTTTGTCCATATACCGCTTCAAAAGGAGTCATGCGTGTAGCTGTATGGTATGAAGTGTTGTACCACCATTAAGCTAGGGGTAACCATTGAGCCAAATGATTTTTCTTTTCTGAGGCAAAACACCTCAAATATGTTTCCAAACACTTGTTGACAACTTCTGTTTGACCATCAGTCCGGGGATGATAAGTTGTACTGAGATGCAATTGGGTGCCTTGTAGCTTGAACGATTCTTGCCAAAAATTTCTTGTGAAATTTGGGTTGCGATCAGAAACAATAGAGTGTGGCATTCCATGAAGCTTGAAGACCCAATCCATGAAAATTTGAGCCACCGTGGATGCTATAAATGGGTGTTGAAGAGCTCAGAAATGAGCATATTTAGAAAGGAGATCATGGTGGTTGTAGTGTTATCTAAGATTTGACTGTTTCTCCCTTGTTGTATTGACACACATCACATTCAGTGACAAAAGTACAAATGTCCTGTTTCATACCATCCCAGAAAAAAGAACATTTGACCCTGTCATAGGTTTTGGTGAACCCTGAGTGCCTCGTTGTCAGTGTAGCATGAAGCTCGAAAGGTACCGTGGATTTAAGCTTTGATTGTTTACTTAAATACAAATGGACTTTGTATATAATCTCATCATGAAGCTAAGAGTACCCTGGGGGAGCTGGAGCATTAGACTGCAATTGTTGGATCAACTGTGAACTTTTGGGATCTTGTAGCCATTCCTGGCGAACAACTTGGAGCCAATCTGGTACAATGAAGGAAAGAGAAAAAAGGGATCCTTAATCTTCATATTTGCAGGAAAGTGCATCTGTAACCACATTTTATTTTCCTTTCTTGTAAATGATCTCATAATCATATCCAAATAGCTTAGTTACCCATTTTTGTTGCTTTGGGGAGAAAATGCGTTTTTCCAAAAAATACTTGAGGATTTGATGGTCTGTCTTAATTTGGAAGCGTTGCCCCAATAGATAAGGGTGCCACAAATCAATGACATGCTGAATAGCCAACATTTCCTTTTCATAGATAGGTTTGTCCAGATTTCTTTCAGATAGTTGCTTGCTGGTAAAGGCCAAAGGCCGACCCTCTTGCATAAGGACAACACCAATTCCTTTCCTTGAAGCATCACATTCCAAGACAAAGGTATTTGTGAAATCAGGAAGGGCTAGGACTGGAGTGGTGCACATGTCCATATTCAAGGTTTAGAAAGCTTGAGCAGTAGATGGATTCCAAGTGAAAGAGTTCTTTTTTAGGAGAGTAGTGAGAGGTGCTGCAATGTTTCCGTAATTCTGAACAAACTTGCGATAATAACCTGTTAAGCCCATAAATCCACACAAACTTTTGAGAGTATTTGGGTGAGGCTAGTCTTGCATAGTTTCAATCTTTTTAGGATCCACCCTGACGCCATCATTTCCAACTAGATGACCCAAGTACTCAACTTCTGAGGCGCCAAAATCACATTTAGATTGTTTCAGGAAAAGTTGGTGCTGAGAGAGTAGATGGAGAACTCGATCCACATGAGCAAGATGTTTTGTCCAGGTCTTTCTATAGATGATGATATCATCAAAGAAAACTAAGACAAAATGACAGAGAAAAGGACAAAATACATGATTCATGAGGCTTTGGAAGGTGGAGGGGGCATTACATAAGACAAAGGGCATGACCAAAAAATCATAGTGGCCTTCATGAGTTCTAAAGGTAGTCTTGGGAATGTCTGCCTCTTTCATACGTATATGGTGGTAGCCCGAATGAAGATCAAGTTTAGTAAATAATTGGGCACCACTCAGTTCATCCAGGAGGTTATCAATGACAAGAATGGGAAATTTGTCTTTAATAGTAATTTTGTTGAGGGCACGGAAGTCAGGACACATTCACCAAGAACCTTCTTTCTTTAGGACCATGACCAAAAGAGAAGAGTAGGGGCTCATACTAGGGTGTATAATGCCTACATTAAGGAGTTCTTGGACCATTTTCGCAATTTCATTTTTTTGGGAAAAGGGGTGACGATACAAACGACTATTGGGATGAAGGATTTCAGGTACAAGGGGAATGGAATTATCATGAAAACCAAGTGAAGCAGGGAGTCCCTGTGGAGTGGAAAAGAACACTTGATGTTTAGAAAGGATGGCTTGGAGGTCTTGCGATACCGAGGGTGTTTCTCTTGCTTGCATGGCATGGAGTTGAGCAATAACAATAGAATGACCTCTTTTGAGCATCTTTTCCATGCGATGGGAACTAATGATATTAGGTGAACCGAAGGTGATGCCTTGGAACTTATATTGATGGTCCTTTTGGTCAAATTGCATGGTTAATTTCTTAAAATCCATGAGAATGGGACCCAAAGTCCTTATCTAGTCTACACGCAACACAATGTCACAACCACCCATGTCGATAATAAACATATGAGATTTCAGGTGGTAGTCACCAATTTGGAGATGCACATTTTCACAATGCCCTCCACATTTCATGGAGCCACCATTGGAAATCATGATTTGGAAAATATTGAAGGCATGAATGTAGCAATGAGTTTCTTGGGAAATGCGACAATGAATAAAATTATGGGTGCTTCCACTATCAACTAGAATGATGACCTTCTGATGCTTGATGTAACCGATTAGCTTGAGGGTTTGGGGAGTAGAGAATCTAGTGAGGGCATTGAGGGAAATGACTGGTTCTACTTCGAGAGGGTCTGAGGGAGGGGTTATGTCGGGGGTTTCAGGTGATTCAGACACAAGGGGAGTTTCAATATCCTCTTCCGAAATATCCTCGGAGATGGCCATAAATAAATTTTGTTCCTTACACTTGTGGCCCGAGAAATATTTGTCATCACAATTATAACAAAGGCCTTTGAGTTGGCATTCCACCATTTCAGCCCTGGTCAATTTTTGGATCTTTAGTGGAGCAGAGGGAGTAGTGGGATTTATTGGTTTAGGGCGAGGGATAAAGGAGAGTTTTCGGTTTTGATAAGATACAACTTGTTGTGCTTCTTTAGCTCTTTTAGTAGCCTCAACCCAACTCTAAGGCTAAGCCATGAGGACATGGGCCCGAATCTCATCCTTGAGGCCACTGATAAAAAATTCTTGGAAAAATGCATCAGACATGCCCTCTGTCTGAAAAGCTAGGCGCTGAAAGGAAACTATAAAGTCTTCCACTATTCCTGATTGTTTCAACTTTGTCAAATGACCCAAATGGTTGGTGTCAGTGTCAAAGCATTCATAAATCTCTGCCACAAAGTGTGTCCAAGCAATATACCCTTGACGAGAAGTTTTTCTCCACTTCCACCATTGCCAACGTTCTTGATCTAGATGGATAACACCATACCAGAGTTTGGCCAGGTCATCTATAATGCCGTATAAAGAGAAATAATGTTCCATTTGGGTTACCCAACCAGTGGGGTCCAAGTCATCAAATTTGGTCACATCCATCTGTGGAAGGCGTAGGTCATGTTGAAAGTGATGGTTCTGAAAGTTATGGGAATGAGAGGAATGGTCACCTTCAGTATGTGGAGGTGAGGAAGAGGAAGGGTTATCTGTAGGGATATGCATTTTGGTGTAGAGCTCCAAAAATAAAGATTCAAGCTGGGTGGTGAGGTCTGGTTTGATTTCCTCCATTGAGGACTGCATGGTTGTATTGATGGCGACAACATTGGCACTGAGTTGTTTCACTTCTTGTTGGGTATCGATGAGACCAGATTGCAAGGTGTTGAAGCGAGCTTCCAAGTCTTGGCTAAGGGTATGGGCCATGAGGATGGGGGAACTAAAAAGGGGCAGGCGGAGTCAATTGTTTTTTCTAAAAAATGAGATGGATGAATGTGATAAGGGCGAAAAGATGAATCCAATAGAACAGGTCTCAAATTTGATCTTGTCTGTTTTAATTTGTTTATGTTTCTTTCCCCAAGGGTTAGGTATTTAAGGGTTCTACAGACAAGGGTTTTCCCTGTGCTATAGCTCTCTGATATACGTGCAGGGTCCAACAGTAGTACTCAGATCAATATCTTAGGGAAATAACTAAGGAGGATAGACCATACCCTTATTCGTACTACCTGACTTCCCATGTGCTAGAGAGTATATTCCTGAGTGCTGTTCTCGGTGACACTATAGTAGTCAGGCGATCGATCGGTTTATCTACAGAGGGCTTCAGGTAATCTAGGCCGATCCGTACATAGGTGTTGTCTGATGCGCTACCACTCAAAGGGGTACCAACAAGGCTTACAAGGGTGGCCAACAAATGTGTGCTTAAGTACCACTTGTATTTCCTGCGTGTATGAATACCTCAATTACGGGTTTATGCGTGTAATGATAGATCTCTGTGGCTTAAAGACGTTGAAATACGTCTCTACCCTGAAAAAAAAATTAACCCACACTTTCTGCCGAGGAAAGTGCTCTGATACCACTTGTAATATACCAGATATAAAAGTATGCAGGACATAAATAAAATGATAGAAATGGCAGAATAACAACAATATAACTAGAACAATAACCACAATAGCACTGAAATGATATAATAATAACAACATAAATAACACTTTGATTCTGAAAGCAATGTTCACGAGCCTCTTCGAGGGGGAAACCTCCAGTTGAGCAGATATCTTTTACAATAATATCCAAGCTAGGGTTCTCATACCCTCAACTCCTATTTATACTAAATATGTCTATCAAAATAATAATCTAGAGGAAGGTCCTTCTAGAAGCGAAAGATTCTATTAGGTATTCTTACATCCAACTTATTCTATTTTATTGCAAGGCCTTAGTAATATTGACCTTTATTACATCTGAATATATTGTTCTACCTATGTGCGGGTTAGGACCCTAACAATAAGACTTGGATTGAGAAGGATCAGATCAGAAGGAAAGCAAAGGAAGAAGCTACAAAAAATAAAAATCAAGAACTACGAGATTTCATAGTTAGAAAAATAGATCAACTAATAGAAGAACAAGAGGATAAGTCAAAGCAACAAAACAAAGTAACAATGTAGGAGTGACAAAAGGAAAGAGGATTAGCATTCAAGGTTGAAAGAATGCAATAAGGTTTGAAGGACCTATCCATTCAATAAAGAAGTATATCCACCCAGGCAGTATTAAGAGAAGGGATATTAACTTCAAACCCTTTGAGGGCACATCAGCAGTGCGAAGTCACTACACTAGGGGAAGATAAGAATACAAATGGAAAGAGGATTCTAGAAATAGTTAGAGAGACTCAGATCACACAAAAGAAGGAAAGGAAGCTCAATAAAAAGAAAGCTAAGTTGGAAAATATACAAGAAGCTACAAAGAACAGATGAAATACTTCACAGACTGGAACCTCGCAGTAGGCAGGTTCACAGGATTTGAACCTCGCTGGAACAACATGACCGCACAGAATTGGACTTCACCCTGGTGAAGCTATATGACCGTTGGAAGCACCCTGACCATTAGAATGACTCTCTAGAATGGTTATAAAACAAATTTATGGGTGGATGGACCCCTTTTGGACATTGAGACCACACCATAATGGACATATTCACAATGATGGAAGCATTCCTGGCCATTGGAAGAATCCATTACGAGGCCCCGCTTATTTAACCTATCGGTCGCTGCATTGGGACCACTTTTTTCTACCCATGATTAACTAAGGAAAGAATATAATGGATTGTGTGTTGAGCTGTGTGATCAAAAACTAGACCTTGTTGTCCATTTTTCTACCCCACTTATCCATTCACCTGCCCCAACCTATTTGTTTAAAAGTTAGAATGTTGGGTGAACCTAGTGAATTAGAGAAGTCATCAGGTCCACACGTACGGGGAGGTGGCGTTGGTTGTTGGGTTCGTAGTTGGTGCAACTTCCTCTTCAACAATTTCCCCTCCCTCCTCCATGGGCTCATGCATGGACGCGTCTATGTCTATTTTTCCTGCAACCCAATCCTCTTCTTCCCATGTACCTCCCTCTTCCATGGCCTCGTTCAAGGCAGTTCTTGTATCAACGTTGCCTCCAATCCCTTCCTCTGTGAAAAATGTCCCTCCCTCCTCCATGGGCTCATGCATGGCACCTCCCGTATCATCTTCACCACCAACTCCTGTAGCACTTGCTCCTCCATCCCATGAGTCGTCTCTATTTCCACCCCTTGAGGCTTTGTCCGCTTCCACCCCTTGAGGCTTCATCCGCTCCTAGTGTCGAGTGGCAAGCCCCCTACATAATTGAGATCATTTTCAGGAGTGTTGAAGCCTTCTCATCCAGGATTTCCAATCAAAAGTGAAGGTCGTCCAGGCCTTATCATAGTTCAAAGACCAGACCTTGTAGGATGGCAAGGTTGTCCAGCAATTATGAGTCTGGTATTGAATCTGAAAAATAATGAGGCCTTAGGTGTGGTCCCAGGAAATTTGGTTGCGCTCCCAAGTGAGGCTGACTGGTTGGTTTCATTGGCTGGACTGGTGTTCTCGCCGGTGAGTTGGGTGGAACTGCAGGAAGTGACAATGAAGTGGAGGATAAAATGAGTGAAGGCCATGAGATAAAGGCCATGGAATTTTTAGAGAGGACATGCTGTTCCATCCAGCTTGCAGAATGAGAGGAAGGGGACGATAGGTGGTTAGGGCTGTGTCGTGACTGTTACTAAGAAGAGGGCAAGGAAGATGAAGCAGGTGATGAGTTAGGAGATGGTGCAGGCGGGGGTCAGAGATACACTCGTTACTGACTTGTTTTCTGTAATGGATCTACATTAATTTAAGCAACCATTAATTTACAACACTACTGTAAAATTTAAAAATTACTTAATCTAGCACATTCAATCAGATATTTCAAGTAATAAAATTTAATAACAAATTTAAATTCAAAACGATTCATAACTCTAACCTGAACCTGATGCTTCCGCTTTCTTCCTTAGCTTGAACCTGATGCTTCTCTTTAGGACACCACCCCAAAACCAACCTCCCTGCCGACTAGTAGCGCCTAGCCCTAGGATATCAACGGATATGTGCACTGTAAATTCCACTGTAAATTCCACTCTGTCCAATACTCCAAGCTCTCCCCCAAAATCCTTTCTCCCCTCTCGTAAAATGAATAATCGATCCCTTCTCAACTCCTTTCTTCCCCCCCTTATTCCTCCTCCCTTCACCAACACTCCATCTTGCATTAAATTCCTTATCCCTCCATTTAATTACCCTTACTCATTCATTCATTACTTATCCTAACGTATTGGATACGTTATCCCTTGTGGGATACGTAACCCAATTTAAACATTATATTATATTATCCACCCCTTATTTAATACTTAATTAATTAATTAATTAATTAATAATCAAATTAATCATTAACCATATTGATTAAAGAGTTAATTATACTTAAATTAATCATAATCAAGAATAACTAATTAATAACAAATAATTAGTTCAGGTTATTTTAATAAATAATTATAGTTTAGCTAATTCTTAGGATTATATTTTTAAATTAATTACACTTAATAATCAAGGGTCATTACATACACTTACCCTTCAGGAAACTTCGTCCCGAAGTTAAGGTATCTTATGGTACAAAGAACAAGAACATGGTTCACACATTCATAACAAGTAACTGACATTATTAGTAAGTAAGTCAAGAAAACTCATACATACTAGTGTATATGTACAAGAAATGTATGTGTAGCTAGTGCATACAATTCTCGTACATCTACTAATAGTCAAAACTATCATCCTTTAGTAATTTATGTATGCATTCAATCCAGTCAGCAAGACTAGTCTTTTATAAAAGACAACAATCAATTAAATGGTGTGAGAAATCCTTTAATTACAATTGTTCGGTTCAATAATTTATTTTAAACAATTGTGGTTTAGTTACATAATAATGAATATTCATATATATACACATTTTCTTCATCAAATCCCCACCACAAGACAGATCTCCATATAGTCTCAACTATTCTACTCATCCTTCCTCCC
>JZKD02S0922224.1:137609-162070 GCA_000966675.3 Picea glauca | reverse complement strand
GATCTAGGATCCACCCCTACGATGGCCCACCCTACAATGGAGGATACACGGTGGGAAATGCCTCCACCCCTCCTAACAGAACCAGGGTCAACACCCTACAATGGAATTTACAGTGTACCAGGGGGCTGCGGAGGTTTTGGGCTCGGAGGGCTAGGATATCCATTGATATCCTAGGGCTAGGAGCTACTAGTCGACAGGGAGGTTGGTTTTGGGGTGGTGTACTAAAGAGAAGCATCAGGTTCAAGCTAAGGAAGCAAGTGGCAGCATCAGGTTCAGGTTAGAGTTATGAATCATTTTGAATTTAAATTTGTTATTAAATTTTATTACTTGAAATATTCGATTGAATGTGCTAGATTAAGTAATTTTTAAATTTTACAGTAGTGTTGTAAATTAATGGTTGCTTAAATTAATGTAGATCCATTACATCTGCTAGGCCGCGCCACGCTTATATTTCCCCCTTTGTCTCGACATGCCTGGGGAACTAAGGGGAATTCTAAGCATCGAAAGGAAGCACAGGTAATGAAGGTGTAGCTGATGGGGGTGCAGGTTGCAGGAGGTCTCAGCCTTGGAAGAGAACCTCTGCAAATGCATCTGGTAGAAGTCATGGTGTTGAGATTTCTGAAGGAGGAAAAGGAACATGAGTAGACTAAATTTGAATTCATGGGTCTGAGCCATTGAAATGAAAGTGAGCTTAGGCTAGATGCACTGAGAGTAATGGTGCCTAGGCCTATGCGATCTTGTCTTAAATGAATGAGGGTGGCGGGAGGATGTGCCACTCTCCTGTCACATGGCCATCACCATGATGGCCACTTCATTCCCTCTCCTAGTGACATGTGTCCCGCACTGGCACCCCATCCAGGGAGTTTTCGATGTCTTTAGATTTATCCTTTCAATGTTTAAGGATGGGGTATGTTGGGTTGATGGAGGTTTGGTAGAGTAGCTCCGGTCCTTTCGAGTTCATTCCAATATTAGCCAGTTCGTCAATGATCTGATTCACCTTCCTCCTTACATGAGAGGGGATGAAGGCTTGATTGGGTTGAATAAGATTCAAAATTGTCCTCAAACCATGAGAAAGTCACTAGCATGGAGAGATTATATTTGGGTCAGCTCCATTCAGGATTTTCCTAAAGAGGTTGATAATTATTTGCGAGTCTCCTTCCACAATCAGCTTGGTGAAGTTGGGCTCAATGGCCAATAGCAAGCCTCTGGTGAGCCCCCATAACTCTACAGTGGTGTTTGTGGTGTGGCCTAAGTTGCCTGAGGTGATGAGAAGAATGCTTCCCTGGTGGTTTCGGAAAACCACTCCAAATCCTGCCGCCCTAGGGTTACCCTTGGAAGCACCATCGAAGTTGAATTTGATAAAACCATCTAGAGGGGGGGGGGACCAATGTGTGGGGCTATCCCTGATGGTTTGAGTCCTAGGAGTGAGAGGTGGGCCCTAAACTGGGTTAAAGTTCCAATACCTCAAGACGATTTTATCCTAAATTGGGCAATTTAGGTCCGTTTCGGTCCAATGTTGTAACCAGATTGTTTCCAAAACGTTGTGGCAACTTTGATTCCAACAGTGTTTCTAGGGGAGCTTGTCATTCCTAAAGATCCTTCTATTTCTTTCCTTTCATATTTTCCAAAGGATGAAGCCTGGGAGAAATTTCCATATATGGTTGAGAATAGGTGACTGGAAATCCACATCTCTCCAATATTCTATGGTGGTGTTGATGCTATCCCTTTTTTGATCCAAAGTGCGCATGATTATCACACATTGATCCCAGACCTGAGTGGAGTAAGGGAAGATGTTAAGAAGATGATTAATTGTTTCTGCCTCCTCCCTAAAAAGTAGGAAAATGGATGGGCTAATGAACCCCCTTTTAGTAAGGTTGTCCTAGGTGAGAATGATTTCATGCTAACCAACCAAAGGAAAAGGCTGATTTTTGGCCAATGCTTTAGGGACTAGATTTTGTTCCAAGCTTTCCTAGGGGGGAAAATATCAGAATAAGTCTTGATGGTGTAGGCCTCTTGGATGTTGAAGGTGCCCCTTGGTGAGTGCCCCCATTGTAGGATGTCCTTGTCTATCAGAATGGGGATTTTCTGTGTGTTGATTGTGTTGAAACAAGGATGAGGATCCACTTGCACCTCTATATTCAGGTCCTCTCTCGTAGACTTCCAACATCTCTAGGTGGTTTTCGCTGGGTTTTCCTTCCAATAGTCTGCCACTTTTGTCAGTCCCGTCTGCATAGCTAGGGTGATGAAGGTGTCAGCCTAGGATTCTTGCTCTAAAATAGGTAACTGTTGCCATGAATCCTTCCAAAAAGGGGTCGTTTGACCATTTCAGATTTCCCAGAAGGCGTGATTGAGTACAAGTTGTCGATTTTTCTTAGCTTTTGTCCAGATTAGGGAGCTTGGGTTGTCTCCATTCCATATGATCAGGTTTCTTTCCACTGTCTTAGGACTGTACTTTATTCTCTAGAGCTTGGCCTAGAGGTCTTGAGGCCTTTTCAACCATCTCCACCAGATTTTAGCGCTCAGGATTTTGTTCATGGTTGAGGGCTCCCTTATTCCCAGACCCCCTTGAAACTTGGATCTGCAGAGATTTTCCCAACTGATCAGTGCTAGGTTTTTCCCTGTTTTGAGGCCTTTCCAGAGAAAATTTCTTTGTAAGGTTTTGATAGCATTGAGGACAAAGCTAGGGGCGGCTAGGGTTGAGAAAGTATAAACTGGTAAGGCTTGCAACATAGATTTAAGGAGAATGAGGTGATTATGGAGATTGAGAGCTCGGTAGGTCCAAGAGGAGAGTCTTTTTGAGAAGGAAGTGAGGAGGTTTTCCCACAAACTATTCCTGAGGGCGTTGTCCAATAAGGGGATGCCTAGGTGTTTGGATGGAAGGGAGCTTCGGGTGAAACCCAATATTTCAGAGATGTGGTGCTGAATCAAAACCAGGGTGTTGAAAAATAAGATCTGAGACTTTTCCTTGTTGATGTCTAGGCTCGAGGCATCACATAAATTTTGAAGGAAGGAGATAAAGGAGTGGGCCTCCATGACTATGGGGGATCCCATCATCAAAGTGTCATCGACAAATTGGCTGTGAGAGATCGGAGGATTTATTCCATGCAGTGGAAGGCCTGCCAGTGATTTGTTTGCTATGGAAGCTTGAATGGATCGGCTGAGACCTTTTTCCATGATAATAAAGAGGAATGAGGATAGAGGTTCACCTTGTTTGATTCCTCTGGTGGGGGAGAAAGGATGGGAAGGGACACCGTTGAAAAGGATTGAGAAGAAGGCAGAGGAGGTGAGGTTCAAGATCCAATCTACCCAAGAGGGTTCAAAGCCAAAGACAAGGAGCATCGAATGCATATATTCCCAACTTAACTTGTCAAAATATTTACAAAGATATAGTTTTAAGAGAATATATGGAGTGCAGGTCTTCTGCAAGAAGTGTATCACTTCATGCGCTAAGATGACACTGTCCAATATTTTTCTACCTTCCACATAAAATGATTGCTCTGGTGAGATGATAAGGGGGAGGATAGACTTAAGTCTTCTTGCTATAACCTTGGTTAAAAGCTTGTAGATGATGTTGCAGAGAGTGATTCGTTTGAATTTCTTAGGATGGATAACAGTCTCTTCTTTGAAAATGAGGGTGAGGAAAGTTGCATTGAGGGTGGGGAGAACCTGACCTGAGACCCTAGAGTTTTCAATTATTTCTGAAACCTCCTCTCTGATCATTTTCCAGCAATGGTAGAAGAAGTCGGTGGTGAAGCCATCCGGTCCTAGGGCTTTACCTTTGGGGTTGTCTTGGAGCACCTAGTCTACTTCCTCGAGTGTGATGGGCCGAAGCAGGGAAACATTCTTCTCCTCCATGATTAAAGTGGGTATGTGCTGCATCACCTTGGTGATGGATTGAGATCTGTCCTACTGAGGTTCTGTTAAGAGGTTTTTGTAGTAGGCGACCAAATCCTCCTCCATATCCTCATGGGATTGAATGATTTTCCCATTGTTTGAGATTAACTGTATGATGCGATTGTTATGTCTTCATTGAAGGGTAGACCTATGGAAAAACTTGGTGTTTTAGTCGCCCTCTTTGAGCCATTGGATGAGAGACTTTTGTCGCCACAAGATCTCTTCTTGGGATTTTCTTTCTTCAAGTTTTTGTCTTATTGTTGCTTCCTGAGCTTTGAGGTCCTCAAAGATCCCTTGCTCTCGGATTTGTATTTTCACAATGCCCATTTGATCCATTAGTTGATTTTGGTTTTCAAAGATATTGCTGAAGGTCTGTTTATTCCAGGTCTTGACTTGCTCCTTAAAGTTTTTAAGTTTTTGTTGTAAATGGTACATATTGTAACCGTAAGGTACCGTTGCCTCCCTCCACCAAGTGTGGACCTTCTTTTGAAAGTTAGGGTGACTACATCAGAACCGTTCTAGCCTAAAGGGTTTTCGGCCAGGGGTGGTCGGTATGTCCACCCACAACTGGATAGGCCAGTGGTCCGATCCATGGATGTCCAATATGCACATTTCTAGAGAAGAAAACAGTCCAACTTGCAAGTTATTTGATGGGATATGGTTCTTCGATTTGTCCAAGTGAAGGTTCCATTGGATGTTTCTAAGTTGATGAGGTTTGAGTTGTCTATGAGATTCTAAAAATCTCTAGAGTCTGGTTCCAGATGCCGTGTTCCCCCCCTTTTCTCGTCTAGATTGCGAATCATATTGAAATATTCTCCTAAAATCCACCTGTTCCCCTCGGTTAGGGTAGCCAAGTACTCCAAATTTTGAAGGAAGGTTTGCTTATCCCTTGAGTTGGTAGGTCCATAGACATTTGTAAAGTAGGCTAGTTTGTTGGAGCCAATGATTCAGTAGGCTGCTGAAATGGACCATTTAGTTGTGAATTTTTTTTCCAAAGTGACTGAGCTTGGATTCCAAGGTAGAGCCAGATCCCCAACTGTGATCATTACTGCCGTGTAGATGCCTTTCCCTTTCTTCCAACACTAGGGGAGGATCTTTTCCATATCTTTAGTGGAAGATTTTGTTTCTTGGAGCATCATTATGTCTAGTTTCTCTGCTATGATCATGTCCCATAGAAACTTTTTCTTACTACGACCGTTGAGTCCTCTTATATTCGAAGAGATGATCTTCATGAAGAATATGGGGAGGGGAGCGGGGGAATTATATCCGAGATGAGATGGATTTGACCAGAGTTAACCATGAAATGCCCTATCTATTGAATGATCTTGCTAGTTGAATTCCTTCCTCTTTTATTTTCGTCCTTCTAGGATTTGCGCTGTTCCTTCTGTGTATTTCCTTGTATTCCCAATCCCGCGCTGGATCTAGTGGTGGATCCTACTGATGAGTTAAGGAAGACATTGTGGAATTTTTTGAGTTGTTTTGGGGGTATGGAATATATTTTCTGGTGCCGAGAAGCGTGTTCCAGGTGCTCCAGGTCAACTCCTGCTAGTTCTTGCTCGTCTAGATCCATCTCGACATCTCCATTCTTGGTTTCTATCTATTCCACGGTTTTAGTGTTGGACAAAGTTGGGGGTTTAGGAAGGTTTGGATCTTGGGCTTCCCATTCTTTTCTTATCCCTATTTGTTGGGGTGTTTTCTCTGTAGGTGAAGCCTATGAGGCTGTTGGGTTCTCCGGTTGGTGTTGCAGTATCTCATATTGGTTGCTGGTGGTCAGATCTTTGTTTTCCTGGGATACCTACCTCCGTCCTCCTTGTTCTCACCTTCCAGGCACATGAATGAAGCCCTCTTTGTTTTTGCTGGCTTCTGGGTTACCATCTTTGCTTTTTACATTGAGGGGGAAGTCCCTAAAGAGATTCCCATGCTCATGAAATTTTCTGCATCTGAACAGAATTTGTTCATAGTCAATGGTTTTCAGCCAGTCCTCATTGTTGGCACAGGGGCAGACCCAGGGTTCAATGCTACAACAATGCACCAACAATTCCCTAACTATCGACCCTTTCGACAACACCTGCAAAGAAAATGAAGTCTCACCCGAGGTAGAGGCAGGGGTGGTTGCAATACTTAGGTGTGTAACACCCTGTTTCCCCCAGTTTGTAAAAATAACTATACTGGACAAGAACTGTGGAAAACTCAAAAATGTGAATGTGTGATGTAAATGGACCTTTTGAAAAAGGTTGATGAATGTAAATAAGATTATGAATATATATATATTGTAGGACTGCTGAGAGGGGATATGTTGAAAAAGAGACCACGATGGCTGAAGAAAGGTGGTGGAAGGCACCTGGAAAGGCGGCGTTAACTTCCACCGAAACCAATACCGTATTTGGACTTCACTGGCCCGGAGAACCAAGAGCGGCTCGCTAGCCCGAAATAAATTACTCACAAGTTGGTAGGTAGATGGCTCCTCAGGACTTAATGAGGGATGGGGGAAGTGAACCGCCCATCCATAGGAGCCTCGGGCCTGACCACTGCAAGGTAAATCGCACCACACGTAACCTCGCAAGGGGGGGAATGTGTGAGAAAGAAGCGAAGAGGGGCAGACGCGAGGGGAGGAGGGAGAACTCTGGAGAGATGCAGAGTGAGTGATAGCAAAGAAGGGGGAGAGTAACCCTCATTCTTGTTCATTGGAAAACCGAGACGTAGTCTCACATCATCGTGGTCTCAACTCAGGGGTGGCTAGTGGTAAATCCATTGAGAGTGGCTGAGCCTACGGTTGGGTTGAAATGAGCACCCCTCTCAGCAGTTTCACTCACTTCTGGTGTTATTTTTGATAAGTGGTTTACATCTTGCATCGTGAAATTTATATGCTGATATATATGCTCTTAGTTTGTGCAGTTTTATGAATGGTTTGAGTATAAGACTGCCTGTGTAGTGTTTTGATTAAGGAATGGTGGATGAATGATTATAATGGAAAGGGCCACATATGGCTTATGTTTATAAATATATTTATATGTATATACACATATTGAATCAATTCAGAATTCAAGCCGTTCCTCGAGAAATCTATAACCTTATCCATATTAGGTAATACCCTGGGTAGATCTCCTCATAGAGACACCCTTCTTAGAAAGCTCACCAAGAACCTGGAAAAGGATTCAAAAGAGCGAACCTTAGCAACCCGGTACGAGGAAGACTGGTCCTCTTGAAGTCCCAAAATGGCAACGTAGGGATAAGTATCAATCGACGAATGAGATCCTATCGAAAGACCTGCGGTCATTCACGACCGTTAGATTGGAAGAATACACAAGGGAATTAAGTGCCTTAACCCATTTTTTTTCCCTCCATCTTCGCAAGTAGCGAAGAAATCGGGACCCTAGATACCCAAGGTCCGTGGGAGTATCTGGACTGTTGGTTTTTCCATGTCCAGGGAGTAGTGGGAAAATGTACAACACGGGACAGGTCTCAATCGTCAGATCTTGGTCCAAATAGATGATGGTTGTTGGAACTATCAAGAGTTGCACAAGGTTTAAAACCTCACGTGAAGAGCTGCAGAGCGAAAGTCCCGAAGGAGTGTCGTATCGGGAATTCAGCGTTTGGGAGTTCGGAGGATGAGAGTCTGGGTATTCGGCATTAGAAATTGTGAAAGGGAGAAGTCAATCTGAGACATTCATCTGAGAGTAGACACATGTCACGGGATCCTCTCTATCGGGGATTTGGACACTGGAAGCCAGAGAAGGAAGTCTTTTGACTTCACGAGTAGTGGAGTCATGATGGGATCCTGGATCATAGATCCCAGGGACCCATCGGAGCTCTATAAGCCATCGGTCTTAACCTTTACTTAGGTGAGAGAGTGAACTTGACTACGTCCCAAAAGTTCCGAAGACATCGTGACCATCCATGTTGGAGGAAAGGTGGCAGAGATTTGTCCATTTCGCATATCGGGGGTTCATAAGTTTAAAGGTGGAAGACCCGACTCTTGGAGTCATGAAGTCCTGAGTCATAATATTGCGATATGATCCAGGTTGTTGATCAAAGAGGAAGGACAACTGTGGGATCTGGCATCTTGATACTTCACGTATCGGGGGTTCGTGAGTTCAGAGGTTGAAAGGAGTCGTTTACGAATTCCTGAGTAGTAAAGTGCCGAGAGCCAAGTACGAGAAAACACATGGCAAAATTCTTGGTGGGGCCCATGTGATTGATGGGTGGACATGAGTCACCTGGAGAAGGGAGTCAATGTTCTGTTGACTTCTCGCATCTCGAGGATTCGCGGGATAAGAGCACGAGAGCTCAACCCTTGGACTTGCGAAGTCGCGAGTAGCGAGAACGCGAGAAGGGAAATAAGTATCGCTTCTCAAGGGTTCGTGAAGGGAAGGTGACAAGATTCGACGCTACAACTCGTGAAGTGGCGAGTTGCAAGAAGTGCGAAAGGAAGGTCAACCTTCGCTGACCTTCAAGTCTCGAAGGATCGCATAAAGAAGGAACAGGAGTTCAACAGTTGAACTCACGAAGTGGAAAATAGCGAGAGGAGCTAGCATTTATCCTAGTTGGTGGTCACGTGCAGAGGATGCTGACAGAAGGAAGCCATACCATATCAGAATCTTGGGTATCAGCGATTGGTGAAGAAAATTTGAGGGTCTTCGACTCCCGACTCTTGAGGTTGCAAGTTGTGAAATGCCCTTACATTTAGGCACGTATGTGGTCTTATCGAGATAGGGACTAAAGAAAGGGAGTCAGTTCTTTGTCGTTGAGTGGTGGGTAGATCTGGATGACCAGAATTTGCGTGCCCAGATCTACGACCATGGTTTCATTCCAGAGCCCCCTCGCCATTCTACCTTTAAGATTGGACTCACTGTATCGCTAAGTCACGAAACACGAAAAGGAGCCTGGTTTGTTTGGCCTATGGTCCTAACCCACGATCACAGGGAGGTGAATAGGGAATAAATAGCCTACGCTAGGCCCCCGTAAGACTTCGAGGATCCTTTCCCTTGAGGAAAAGAAAAAAAATTATTATGCTATAGTGGGTGTGTGACAAATTGGTATTAGAGTATGGTTACAACAATTGGCCTGCTTGGGCTCATGAACGAGTTGCGCAGAAGCTCTGTTTGATACACTCTTAAAAAGAGTAACCCCCCTGTCTTAACCTCCCTAATCAAAAGACGAAGTTAAGAATGAAAAAACCCTAATATGTGTGTGTACATGTGAAAATATGAATTATGCACTGGTTATAAATAAATATAAATATTGAGTAACAACCAGCGTTTTTCCTTTTGCACACAAGCGGAAGATCAATCGTGGGAAATTATCAACGAACAATATGGTGACTCACCAAGAAGTGGGAGAAGGCTCCCACAATAGAGATGAAGAGTCTGACGAAAGAAGGGTAGCAGGGACCCCTCCAGATCTGGTCGAGACTGTGAGGAGTCTCATGGTCGAATTACAAAGTTGCAAGGATGACAATGAAAGGATGATGAAAGAACAAGAAAAGCAAACAAACATTAATGCAATTTTACTATATATTTTATTCGATCTACAAAGACAAATGCAACATGAACCTGAAACTTAGAAACATGGTCATATTAGTGGCCCACACTAAGAGGAGCACCTTGAAAAAGGTCCACCCTAGAGGTAAAGGAAAAGCGTTGTATAATTCCTCTGAGAAGGAAGATGGCTATTCAGAGGAATCTTCTAGCAGTAGAACCAATTCCTATCCCTGAAGAAAACAAAAGAAGCAAAAGCCTTCCAAAGGTCAAAAATTCGAAGAATTCTGAAAGGCCAAACCACCCTTCTTCGACGGTGAAATAAAGAAGGGAGAGGAAGCAGAGGCCTGGCTGCTTGGACTAAACAATTATTTCAGAGTCCATGACTTTTCAGAAAATATGAAGGCTCGAGTGGCCACCTTCAACTTGAATGGAAAGGCTTCCATTTGGTGGGAATACCTTAAGAATATGAAAGGGTTTCGCGAAGAGGACCTGTCTTGGGAACGGTTTGAGAAATACTTCCGGAAGAAGTATCTGTCGGAAAAATATTTCGATGAAAATACTAAAGAGTTTTATGAACTCAAACTGGAACAACTTACTATAGAAGAATATGTCAACAAATTCCTCAATTTTTTGAGGTATGTACCCTATATCAAGGCGGAAAAGGCAAAGGTGCAAGGCTTCATCAGTGGACTACCGAAGGACTACCAGAATAGAATTGAATTTGATGAGACAAAGACTCTAGAAGACACTATTCGAAAGGCAACCTATTGTCATGAACAGTTTGGGCATCGAGCAGAACCTCGCGAAGGATGGAAACATAATAATGGTTCAATATTTCATAAAAAGGGAATTAAATCCCCAGTATTTAAGAACTACAAGAAGAACCCAAGAATGAGCTTCCTAGCCCAGAGTATGCACCAGCAGAATTTTCCCTCGTTGAGAGGAAATAAAACTTCTAGACCCATATCAGTGAAGATCGATAACCCAAAGAAAGAACCCTTGAAATGCTAGGGTTGCGGAGAAGAACATCTTCTGAGAGACTGCCCACACCGACAACAGAATAGGCTGAGAATTTATAACATATAGAAAGCTACTACTGTCAATGATGTGGCTAGGAGTGTGCCACAAATTTATGCAGCCTTGGATAATAACCAAGGCGACCACCAAGATTTAGTAGTGGGAATAAAAGGTATGATTTCCAACCATCTAGTGTCTTTTTTAATTGACCCTGGTTCAAATTTGAGTTATATAGCCCCTAAAGTTGTTCATAAGTGTAAACTATAGCCACAAAAACATACCAAGCCATGGTTGGTACAGTTAGCCACTGACACCAAAAAGAGGATAGCAGAAGCCATACCAGCCTGCCAATTAATGTTGGGTGAATTTCCCACCCAAGAAACTCTTAACATATTACCCCTAGGATCATATGATCTGTTGATTGGTATGGATTGGCTAGCTTCCTATAAATCCATATTGGACTATTACCATAAAACCTTAGAATGTGTAAGTAAGGAAGGGGAAAGGATAACCCTTCAAGGGATCCAAAAACCTGTCTCGGTGAGATAAATATCATCTATGCAAATGAGAAAGTATTGCCGAAAGGGATGTCCTCTATATGAAATACAGGTGTCGAAAACCATAGAAGGTGACAAACCCAGCCTTGAACATCATCCTACCCTGAAAGAATATAGAGATGTGTTTCTGGAAGAGGTACCGGGTCTACCTCCAAGAAGAGACATAGACGCGATAGAACTCGCATCGAGAGTGGTGCCGGTGTATAGGACACCCTACCAGATGAGCACAATTGATTTAGTTGAACTCAATTTTCAATTAAAAGAAATGATGGATAAGGGTTATATTTGACCCAGCGTGTCTCCATGGGGAGCGCCAGTCCTGTTTGTGAAAAAGAAGGACGACACATTTAGACTGTGTATAGATTATAGGAAACTCAATAAGGTAACCATAAAGAACAAATACCTCTTGCCAAGGTCGATGACCTATTCGATCAATTGGGGGGTGCGTCTATTTTCTCAAAGATTGAATTGAGGTCAGGATACCATCAAGTTCAAATCAAGGGTGAAGACATCCATAAAACTGCTTTCCGAACGAGGTATGGCCACTATGAGTTTGTAGTAGTGCCATTTGGGTTGAACAATGTCCCTACCACTTTTATGTGCTTGATGCACAATGTACTTAGCAAGTTCTTAGACAAATTTGTGTTTGTCTTGATCGACGATATATTGATTTACTCCAAGAACAAAAAAGAGCATGAAGAACATCTTAGACTTGTACTGCAAGTACTTAGAGAGCATCATCTCTATGATAAATTCATCAAATGTGACTTCTTCTAGAAGAAAATACATTACTTGGGTCATGTTCTGTCCAAAGAAGGGGTAACAGTGGACCCTAACAAAATCAGGTCTATCATGGAATGGCCTACCCCAAGGAACGTTTCAGATATCAGATCCTTTATGGGATTAGCAGGATATTACAGGAGATTTATAGAAGGATTCTCCAAGATTGGTTGTCCAATCACTGCCCTCCAGGAGAAGGGGACAAAATTCCTGTGGACACAGAAATGTGAAGAAATATTTCAAACCCTGAAACATCTACTAACCCATGCACCCATGCTGAAGATCACCAATCCAGAAGCTGACTTCCTCATGTGCACAGATGCATGTAAAGAAGGGCTCGAAGGAGTCCTTATGCAAGAAAGAAGTGTGATCTGCTATGAATCCCAAAAATTGAATGAGCATGAAGTCAACTATGTGACCCATGATCTAGAACTGGCTGCCATAGTGCATGCCTTGAAAATGTGGAGGCATTACCTCCTGGGAAGAAAGTTTGTACTTATCATAGATCACTACAGATTGCGATACCTATTTGATCAAACAAATCTCAATGCCAGACATGCTAGATGGATGGCCCTCCTTAGCGAATTTGATTTCGAAATCAAACACATTAAAGGAAAAGAAAATAGAGTTGTTGATTCCCTTAGTAGGAGCATGAAAACAATTCACCTGGTAGCGGTGAGGACCTGCGAGATAGATGTCAAGGAAAGAATAAAAAATGCACAAGAAAACGATCCCTTCATTCATACCGTGACCATGTACCTACAAAGAGAACCCACCAGAGTAAAATATGAAGGCTATCAGATGACCGAAGGAGGTCTTCTCACTTACAGAAACATATTTTATATTCCAGTGTGTGGCGACTTGAAGAGGTTCATTATGGATGAACTACATAAAAGACCCTACTCGGGTCATCCAGGATACCAGAAAATGATCACTGCCACCAGGAAACAATTTTATTGGCCTGGATTGAAGAAAGACATAGCCGAGTGCCTGGTCAAATGCATAGAGTGCCAACAGGTTAAAGAAAAACATTAATACCCAACAGGATTATTGCAACCCTTACCAATCCCAGAGTGGAAATGGGAAACCATCTCCATGGATTTCATCACTAGATTACCAACCTCAACCAAACAGAATGACGCCATTATGGTGGTGGTGGATAAATTGAGCAAGTCTAATCACTTCATCCCCGTTAAGTCGACCTGCAAGTCCATCGATATTTCCCAGGTATTCATGAAAGAGATATTCAAACTGCATGGTATGTCGAAAGAGATCATGTCTGACAGAGACACAAAATTTATCTCCAACTTTTGGAAATCACTGATGGCTAGTTTAGAGACCAATTTGATGTTCAACACCGCCTATCACCATCAAACCGATGGATAGACAGAAAGAGTAAATCAAATACTAGAAGATATGTTAAGGATTCATGTAATGCATCAACCCAAGAAGTGGGAAGACTACCTACCACTGATAGAATTCGCCTACAACAACGGCTACCAAGCATCCTTAAAGATGAGTCCCTTTGAAGCCCTCTATGGTAGACCATGTAACACTCCAGTCAGCTGGAGTTATCCTGTAAACAAGATTTATTTTGGACCCGACATGTTGAAAGAAATGGAACAACATGTGACTTAGATAAAACAAAACCTGAAGGTCGCTCAGAACCGACAAAAAAGTTATGTCGACCAAAAGAGAACTCCAAGAGAGTTCAAAGCGAGAGATCATGTATATCTCAGAGTTAGGCCCAAGAAGAGTTCCCTGAATATGGGAGCTTGTGCCAAGTTGGCACCTCGATATTGTGGACCCTTTGATGTTCTAGATAGAGTGGGACCTGTAGCCTATAGGCTAGCACTTCCTCCCACCGTAAAAGCACATAATGTTTTCCATGTTTCATTACTGAAGAAATATGTACATGATGCTAATCATATAATTGACTGGTCTGTGATCCAGGTGGAACCGAAGGGAGAATTTCTACCAGAACCTTAGTGCATACTGGACAGAAAGGAAACTCCACTCCGGAACTGAACGATTTCACAGGTCAAGGTGCACTGGAGACATTTTGGCCTAGATGAGGCTACATGGGAAATGGAGGATGCCATGAGACAGGCATATCTGATTTTGTTTACTTCTGTACATGCATGACATGTTGATAGATAAGAACATCGAGGACGATGTTCCTTTAAGGGGGAGGGAATTGTAACACCCTGTTTCCCCCAGTTTATAAAAATAACTATACTGGCCAAGAACTATGGCAAACTCAAAAATGTGAATGTGTGATGTAAATGGACCTTGTGAAAAAGGTCGATGAATGTAAATAAGATTATGAATATATATATATATATATATATATATATATATATATATATATATTGTAGGACTACTGAGAGGGGATATGCTGAAAAAGAGACCACGATGGATGAAGAAAGGTGGTGGAAGGAACCTAGAAAGGTGGCATTAACTTCCGCTGAAACCAATACTGTATTTGGACTTCACTGGCCCGGATAACCAAGAGTGGCTCGCTGGCCCAAAATAAATTACTCGCAGGTTGGTAGGTAGATGGATCCTCAGGAATTAATGAGGGATGGGGGAAGTGAACCGCCCATCCGTAGGAGCCTTAGGCCTGACCATCACGAGGGAAATTGCACCACACACAACCTCGCAAGGGGGGAAATGCGTGAGAAAGAAGTGAAGAGGGGCAGATGCGAGGGGAGGAGGGAGAACTCTAGAGATATGTAGAGTGAGTGATAGCGGAGAAGGGGGAGAGTAACCCTCATTCTCGGTCACTCGAAAACCGAGATACAGTCTCATAGCATCGTGGTCTCGGCTTGGGGGTGGCTAGTGGTAAATCCATTGGGAGTCGCTGAGGCTACGGTTGGGTGGAAACGAGCACCCCTCTCAGCAGTTGCACTTACTTCTGGTGTTATTTTTGATAAGTGGTTTACATATTGCATCGTGAAATTTATATGCTAACATATATGCTCTTAGTCTGTGCAGTTTTATGAATGGTTTGAGTATAAGACTGCCTGTGTAGTGTTTTGATTCAGGAATGGTGGCTGCATGCTTATAATGGAAAGGGCCACATATGGCTTATGTTTATAAATAGATTTATATGTATATACGCATATTGAATCAATTCAGAATTCAATCCATTCCTCAGGAAATCTATACCCTTATCTCTCTTAGGTAATACCCTGGGTAGATCTCCTCATAGAGACACCCTTCTTAGAATTCTCACCAAGAACCTGGAAAAGGATTCGGAAGCACAAACCTTAGAAACCCGGTACGAGGAAGACTGATCCTCTTGAATTCTCGAAATGGCAGCGTAGGGATAAGTATCAATCAATGGATGAGATCCTGTCGGAAGACCTGCGATCATTCATGACCGTTATATTGGAAGAATACACAAGGGAATTAAGTGCCTTAACCCATTTTTTTTCCCTCCATCTTTGTGAGTAGCAAAGAAATCGGGACCCTAGATTCCCAAGGTCCATGGGAGTATCTGGACCATTGGTTTTTCCACGTCTAGGGAGTAGTGGGAAAACATATAGTGCAGGACAGGTCTAAGCCATCAGATCTTGGTATAAATAGCCGACGGTCATTGGATCTGTCAAGAGTTACACGAGGTTTAAAACCTCATGCGAAGAGCTGCACAACAAAAGTCCTGAAGGAGTGTCGTATTGGGAATTCAACGTTTAGGAGTTTGGAGGACGAGAGTCCGGGCATTCAACATTAGAAATTGTGAAAGGGTGAATTCAATCTGAGTCGTTCATCTGAGAGTGGACACGTGTCGCGGGATCCTCTCTATCAGGGATTTGGACATTGGAAGCCAGAGAAGGAAGTCTTTCAACTTCACAAGTAGCAAAGTCGCGATGGGATCCTGGACCGTAGATCCCAGGGACCCATCGAAGCCCTATAAGCCGTCGATCTTAACCTTTACTTAGGTGGGAGAGTGAACATGACTATGTCTCAAAAGTCCCAAATACATCGAGACCGTCCATGTTGGAGGACAGGTGGTAGAAATATGTCCATTTCATATATCGGGGGTTCGTAAGTTTGAAGGTGGAAGACCCGACTCTTGGAGTCACGAAGTCCCGAGTCGCGAGATCACGATATGTTTCGGGCTGTTGATTAAAGAGGAAGGACAACCATGGGATATGGCATCTCGATACTTCGCGTATTGGGGGTTTGTGAGTTCGGAGGTTGAAACGAGTCATTTACGACTTCCCAAGTAGCGAAGTGCCGAGAGCCAAGTACGAGAGAACACATGGAAGAATTCCTGGTGGTGCTTGCATGATTGACGGGTGGACACGAGTCGCCTGGAGAAGGGACTCAACATTCCGTTGACTTCTCATGTCTCGGGGATTTGTGGGATAAGATCATGAGAGCTCAACCCTTGGACTTGCGAAGTCACGAGTAGCGAGAATGCGAGAAGGAAAATAAGTATCGCTTCTCGGGGGTTCGTGAAGGGAAGGTGCCAAGATTCGAAACTACAACTCGCGAAGTGGTGAGTTGTGAGAAGTGTGAAAGAAAGGTCAACCTTCACTGAACTTCAAGTCTCAGAGGATCGCATAAGGAAGGAACGAGAGTTCAAATATTGAACTCACGAAGCGACAAAGAGCAAGAGGAGCTATCATTTAGCCTAGTCAGCGGTCATGCACAGAGGACACTGACAGAAGGAAGCCATATGATATCGAAATCTTGGGTATCTGCGATTGGTGAAGAAAATTCGAGGGTCTTCGACTACCGACTCGTGTGGTCACAAGTTGTGAAAGGTGCTTACATTTAGGCATGTATGTGGTCCTACCGAGATAGGGAATAAAGAAAGGGATTCAGTGCTTTGTCGTTGAGCAGCGCGTAGATCTGGATGGCCAGAATCTGGGCGCCCATATCTACGGCCATGGTTTCATTCTGGAGCCCCCTCGCCATTCTACCTTTAAGATTGGACTCACTGTATTGTTAAGTCATGAAACACGAAAAGGCACCTGGTTTGTTTGGCCTGTGGTCCTAACCCACGATCACAGGGAGGTGAATAGGGAAGAACTAGCCTGCGCTAGGCCCCTATAGGACTTCGGGGATCCTGTCCCTTGAGGAAAAGCAAAAATTTTATTATGCTATAGTGGGTGTGTGACAAGGTGTATGAAACCTTAGCTGGGACACGGATTTGTGATTATAATACTTAATACAGCTCCTAGCATCATTAGTTCCTTAATATGTAATCACTATTCACTTCGTTGATACAACAAAGATTCATAGTATTCACACTAATTTACAGTATTCAAGCACTTAGCATAAGTAAATGGATCAGAATGAGCATATCAAGCACTAAGCAAGACTATCTATATTATATCTAACATTCTCACATATAATAAGCACAAAGCATAAATAGATCTATCTAAATATATCAGGGCACTTAACATATAACATATGAACACATCAAGACAAGCACAAAGAACATAACACAGTGTTTACGTGGTTCACCCCCACCCTAGGGCTACACCCACCAACTCTTATTCTTTATTGTTTTCAGTCAATTGGTTACAAGTAAAAAGCCATCAAAACCCTTACTCCGCATAGGACAGAAGATTTGTGCAGCTCGCTAGATCCTTCTTCCTTGCACTTCAACACTAAGCTCTCCACATTCTGCTATAAGGATCTGCACTTAGCTCTCCAAGTCTCTTACAGTCATGCAAAAAGAACTTACAGACTCTACCCACACTTAGCATACATTCACATCACATAAATGTACTATTCTCTTCTTCTTACATTTCCTATCCTTCTATTTATACACACAAAATAGGCCCAAACATGGGTAAACCCATGGGCCGACATCCCATTCCCGTTACATATTCCCAAAAACCCAAAAAGGGGACCGAGATCCTGTGATCTCCGATTTGTCTTTCGCTCCTCCTTCGACAGGCTGTCAAAGTCTCAAAATAGGTCAACATGACCAAGAAACTCCCAAAACTTGGTCAAGGGACAACATGCCCCCAACACTCACCCGCGACTCATCCCGAGTCACTCTGGTCTAATCATTTCGGCTTCAAATTCCTCGAGCTTGGCCTAAGTTTCTTCGACTTGCTACTTTGTTATGGTCTCTTTTTCGGTGAACTCCTGGATTACTGCGCCATTCACTGGCCCTTCTAGGAGCTATTCTACTACAATGACAACCTGTTCTAGTTCTGCTCCTTGGTTCTCCACCTCTATAAACAATTGGCATTCCTTATCTTACACAGGTTGAAGCCGTTGAGTGACTTCCATCACTTTACTTTGAAGCATATGGATTTTTTGCTAAGATGTGTGTTTTTCCCAAGACCTCTTCATTTGTTCTATAGCCGACAGGGCCTTCAACTGCACCTGTAGTGTATCTACGTGATGCTTCGCTTCCTGAAGCTACAACTCTAGTGTCTGTAACTCTAGGTTCTCAGATGAGGTTCTTGTATGTTTGGGCGCTTCGGTTACTCAACTGCTTGCACTCCAAGGAAAGATCTTTTAATCTGTCAACTGCGCTGTAGGTAGTTGCTTCTCACCGGTCCCTTACGTCTTGAGGGGTCTTGGGAAGAGTGTGGAGCTCCAAGTCTGCTATACGCTAATGGAGTTGCTGGATTACTTCTTCGAGTTGCGCCACCTACTTTGGAACTCTCTCTTCGACCTTTACTTTGATGACTGTCATAGAGCAAAGTGCTCTGTGAACCATTTCGTTAACTTTGATTTTCTTGACAAGTAACTATTCCTTTCTTTGTTATAACTGTAGATTTTCTTCATCCCACTTTAGTTGTAGAGCAAGATTTTCCCATTCTGCAACACTATGTTGCTCCTCAAAGTCTTTCCGTACTTGCGCTAAAGCTTGGGTGGCTTGTGCTATCTCTTACTGAGATTGTCAAAAGTGAACTTCGACTGTATCAATAATGTAGTATAGTTGAGCTGGCTCATCACCTAGTTTTTATGTTCTTGCTGTCAGAGGCGCAGTGGAAACTATGCGACTGGAATGTACTTCTTGCTACACCCCTTGGAGCTTGTCCTTAATCCAAATGAACACCTCCTCCCGCTTAGCTTCTTGCTTCTCTACTATCTCCAATGAAGCATCGTTCAGTGCTACAACGATGAAGTCAAAGTCATATGAGGTGAGGGTGGTCTCAAATTTGGTCCTGGTTTCTTTCATTTTCTTCCTTGAAGAAGGTTTCTGAGGGGAAACCTTCCTTTTCTTTGAGGGGTCTTCCTCATCTCTAGGTGGTGTAACCTCGCCTTTCTTCAATTCAACTTTTGCACCATCTATCTCTCTGCCATCTCCTCCTTTCTCTATTGAGATGGAAGAGGTCTTTACAGATGTGCTGTCTAAATCGCAGACCTCTTCAGTCTTCTTTATCTTTCTAGGTCTAGGTATATTTGTTGCAGTTTCTGGACTGTCAACATCAGACATTTCTGCAGGGTCCACTGGAACAAGGAGGTCCACCGACCATTCCTTGGTAATCTTTTCCAAGTCATCCTCCATCAACTTGTAGTACAACTGTAGCTGTTGTTTATGCTCAACAGTGCATGCTATGATGTAGATGAAATGGTGGTCCACGCTAAATTTCATCAAGGGCTTGAACCTATGGAGAGTGTTCATAGTTATACGAGGCACAGACTGGATGGATACCTTCAATTGGTTGTAATAAGTGTGGAATAAATCATTTGATTGCCACTTCTTTCTCATGTCATTCGAGTACTATAGTGTACTGAACATCGCGGCCAAAGGTTCAAACAACTCGATATCCCAGAAGGTCGCACCTTTCAGAATCTCCCATGTGATAAAAGTGATCAAGATGAGAATCCAGTTGAAGTGGAACTCATATTATTGATATTGTGCTTCCATGCAATCCAATTCTAGCTGGTTTATGAGGTACTTCACCCAATTCATTTGTAGGCCCTCCGCGCACTTCCTTGCGAGTTCGACTACAAATCCAGTCACTTGGGTGGGTCGGTTCTTGTGAACTAACTTCCCTGCAATCAATTGAAAATATAGGCACACTAGACCGCTCTGGATAGAGGTTACCTTGTAGCCTCACGTTCCCTTATCGAAATATCCATAGGTATCTTTAATATTCTTCACAAGAGTGCAATCCATGGTTTTTCCAGGGTAGAAATCCTGTGGGTCAGGGCCTTGCATGCTCAATCCCGTGATCTGATCAATCAATGTTGGATCCACTGTGATATGGTTATTCAACCATAAATATCCACCATGGTAGTAGGATAACAATATCTTGACGCATGCATTCACTTCTTGATGCCTTCCGAAATGCAGGATCTTCATAATGTTGAGGAGGGTGGACTGCGCGAGGTTATGGGTCCATGACTGGGGTATGATCTTCGATTTCTTTCCCTTGATTTTGGTCAGATACTTGTGTAGGATGAGCGTGTTGTACACCTTCCTATCATCAAGGTTGAAGTCGCTAAACTTCAATGTTGTGATCTTATCTTGGTCTGCATGCACTGCATGTATCCCCTTTGGGAGGTATGCAGTGACCAATTCATATTCAAAGTATCTGGGAACACTGTCTTGGTTTATTGCGCCGCTTAGAGGTGGTAGATAAGCAGGTAGAATACTCATAATCAACTTAGCATTTTCTAAGTCATCTTTGTGCTTAGTTCACCTTTCATGGGATGGTCCATCTCCGTGAGTAGTGGATGGGGATGCTTGCACTGTTCTTGTGGATGAAGCCTGGATACCTTCAGACATCGACATGGATTTCTTAGTCATCAATTCGATCAAAAATTATTCAATAGATATCTCTGCAGCGCTCAATGCTTCTGACATATGCACTCGGGGTGAACAATTTGTGGGTTCGGGGAACAATTTAGACATGGTAATGAGATAGAGATTGAGATAACAATGATCACTGTATAAAATCAACTTAGTCTGTGAGCTCGAATTCTCAATTAGAAAAATTGTTCTCTGTGCATGGCGTGACGAGATAAATAGGTAACTCGACAACGATTCACTTACAATGGGTATGAGCCTCCATTAACTCCTGTTCGATCCGTTATGGCGTGGTTCAACAGTCTGATGAAGAACCTTTATTTCTTTTCTACTCGTTCTAAGTGGGAGTCGAATGGATATGTTGGCCCCAACGACTATATTTCTTCATCATGGTGAAGTGCCATGTGTCACTATTCTGATATCTTGACGAAGCTCCAATTCTACAATTTGTTTTTCTACGAGGTCTCCTCTAGAACCTCTTGTAAATTTTCAGTTTTATCCCTCTTCTTTCTTAATTGTCGATCCTTTTTTCTAGTGAGCTTCATATCGGTAGTTCTTGTTCCATTATGATTCTTGTCTTCTGTGGTCTTAGTCACTTCGCGCTGTTGAGATTCTTCCCTAGGGTTCCTGGATAATACTTCTTCTTTTTCTGGGATAGGTAATTTAATATTCTGTGGATTCTCTAGTGTTCTCTTAACTTTGAAATCTAAGTTACTATCATTAAACATATTTGATCTGCTCTCCTATTCTTCAATCAAGCATGCGATCCTTCTGGTCAGAAAATATTTTAACTCTTGCTTCTTATGTTCCAAAACTTATTCTTCTTCTTTTTGTCTGGCTTAATCTCTATCAATCTAAGGTTTTTCTATTAACATGGTAAATGGGGTGTGGTTCTCAATAAATTGAATAATCTCAAAATATTCTTCCGTCGAAGTTCCATTGATAGTCAGGTATCTGAGCGAGCCTCCCACATAGGTTAACCAATTTCCCTCTGAATATCCCTATTCCTCCTAGTGAAGGGATCATAGCAGGCCTTCCTATAGCTTCCCAAGTTCTCTCTATTATGATATTCACTTGTGTTTCCTCATCTAGAACACAGTCAATGTCGAAGACCCCTATTCTTTCTTCAAGGAACTCCTTGTCTTTAAAAATTTCTAATAGTCTAACATGTCGATGGTCATCCAAGGTTTCTTTCATATGTAGTAATACCTTCTTTGATTCTTTCTGGGGTTCTTCTATAGCCTTAGTTTCTGGATCCGTCTTAGGGTTTTCTTGTCTTATGTTCATACTTTCAAGCTTAGCAATCATTCTCGAGCAATCCAACACTTCATGGTCTAGAGCTTTGCAACAAAGACAACTAGGTCTTCCACCAGGGAATTCCTTAGCAATATGTCCCGGTCTTCTGCAACTGTAACATAGGGTTAATCCTCTCTTTATTTTAAATGATCCCAAACCTCTACTGTACTGCACACTAGGATCATAGGAGCTAACCTGCAATAAATTATTTCTAGGATCCTGCATCCATTTGTTAGTCCAAACATTCTTTTTATGCATTGGTATAACATATCTTTCACTAGTCTTATCAGATCTATTCATATTAAACCTTCTTTCATCTATTAATGCCCTAGTTTTCAGGCTAGGACAGATCCTATCAATCATACTTAGATCCATACTCTAGAAACAAAAAATTTCTACTTATCTTACTTCTACAGAGCACAAAGCTTCCAGATCTTACCCCTTTTAATCATAAATTATTACTTTTACCTTTCTTAGAGCAAAAAGCTTTTAGATATTGCTTATTTCCTTCATATATGATCTTATTTTATTTAGATCAAGCTTCTTTATTTCGGATCTGACCTTCTTTCTTTAGCACAAAGATTTATAAATAAAGTAGAATATTTCACACCAGGGCATAACTCTTTTTCACAAAGCTTCTTCTTCCTCAGTTCCCAACAATCATAGTTGCGGTCCTAGCTTCCCAACCATTTGTTGGCACAAGGGAAGACCTAGGGTTCAACGCTACAACAACACACCAACAAATCCCTAACTACCGACCCTTTCAGAAACACCTACGAAGAATATGAAGTCTCACCCGAGGTAGAGGTAGGGGTGGTTGCAAGACTCAGGTGTCTACAACCTTAGATGGGACACGTATCTATGATTATAATACTTAATACAACTCTTAGCACCATCAATTCCTTAATATGTAATCACTATTCACTTTGCTGATACAACATAGCTTCGCAGTATTCACACTAATCTATAGTATTCAAGCACTTAGCATATACAAATGGATCATAATGAGCATATCAAGAACTAAGCATGACTATCTAGATCAGATCTAACATTCTCACATATAATAAGCACAAAGCATAAATAGATCTATCTAAACATATCAAGGCACTTAGCATATAACATATGAGCACATCAAGACAAGAACAAAGCACATAACACACTATTTACGTGGTTCACCCCCACCCTGGGGCTACGTCCACCAACTCTTCTTCTTTATTGTCTTCATTCAATTGGTTACAAGCACAAAATCATCAAAACCCTTACTCTGCACAGGACAAAAGATCTGCGTAGCTCGCTAGATCCTTCTTCCTTGCGCTTCAACATTAAGCTCTCCACAATTTGCTATAAGGATTTTCACTTAGCTCTGCAAGTATCTTACAATCATGCACAAAGCACTTACAGAATCTACTCACACTTAGCATACATTCAATTCACATAGATGCACTATTCTCTTCTTCTTACATTGCCTATCCTTCTATTTATACATACAAAATAGGCCTAAACATGGGTAAATCCATGGGCCGACATCCCATTCCCGTTACATATTCCCAAAAACCCAAAAAGGGGCCCAAAAGGGGGGCAAGATCCCATGATCTCCACTTCGTCTTGTGCTCCTCCTTCGACAGGCTGTCAAAGTCTCAAAATAGGTCAACATGACCAAGAAACTCCCAAAAATTGGTCAAGGGCCAACACTCATCATGATATTATAGGGAAATAGATATTGGGAGTGACTTGGCGATGTTTAGATAGACGCAAATGCATGCATAGGAGGTGTATCTTCTTTGTTTCATGGCCTTTGAGGATTTGACATACACTCCAACAGTGTTGCCTATGCCATCCAATACCTCTTCCAACCAGAAATCCCGCGACAAGGAGTATAGAGTGATCCATACTGGGGAATGTGCAAATTACTCCGTTTCAGGGCTGAATTTCTTAGTCGAAAACCTCAAGAAGATCCACATTGAGTTGAAAAAATACATCCCTCCATCAAAAATACGATTCTTGTCTTCTAGGTTATGCAAGATTATGGTGAATAAACCCTTAGAATCCATTTGTAGATCATAATCTCCTTTGGGCTTCCACCATTGATGTATCCATTTTACTAGATCATGTTCCGAGGGCCAGAGCCCTAAAATTTTTCCCACTAAGGTATAATCTCTCATATATTTCTTCCGGTCCTCGATTCGGGGTGTGCTTATGATGTATTTTGGCGCTTGTGGCACTTGAGGAATGCATTTTCCAAGTAGCCATGGCCGTGACGTGCTTGTTGATGTCAGTGTTTTTCCATAATCAATATCCATCTCTTTGTCCTTGAATGTGCCCTTGGATAGTAGCTGTGGGCGAAGATCTGGAGGAGGCTCAAATTTGGTGCACCTGAAGCCCCCTCCATTTTTTCCATTCATCGTCGCTTCACTGTAGGAGGGTCCTTGATCTGGATTATTTTCGGCACTAAATGAGAGCGGAGATATAATAAAGAAGTGCACAGAGATATCGCGTATATTCAGTAATATAACAAAAATATATCAGAGATGCAACCATAAACACCGAGATATAGTAATACACGATTTCTATTAATGAAAGAGATGTACAGAGACTGTAAAAATATAGAGTGAAAGACTCGCTAGAATGGTGGCATCTTATCTCTGAGAAGAGATGTGACGGCTACTCGCATTCGCAAGAAGATGATTACAATGAGGC